>CAJQUW010012100.1:0-24175 GCA_907163375.1 Prostheceraeus crozeri | reverse complement strand
GTTTAGGTGATACAATACATAGTAGATTGTAGTAATTTACTTTTAAGATAATGTTTACATATAACGACATACATAAGATAGTTGATCAGAAAGAAATTGATGTATGTCTAACTTAATAATGATGTAATACTAGCAAGAGATAAGAGTTTTTCGGGTTGCGCAGCGATTTAGGAAATGGACTGAATTAGGGATTCCAAAATCCTGGAAAATCTCAATCTCATCAGGCTATCTTGGTAGCATTTTATACATGTTTTGCTGCTTCGGTAGGGGAAACCGAATGTTAAGTTGACAAGTCAACTTAAAGCTTATTGCGCTTTATGCACAAGTTAATGGCGGCAACGTTGAGAGTAACAGGGAACAGTTGCGAATTCCTGATTTTTGCACTTTCAATCTGCGATTTCTTGAGATTAGGGATCGGCAGAGTGAAGAACCGGGATTGGAGCCTGCCTAAAAAGTCCAGACTTTTCTTGATCCCGGGATTCGGGATTACAAGCTCTGTCCCGGGATCGAGATTCACAAAATATAAGCACACCAGCTGTATCTATATACAAGTAAAATGGCAAGGTAATCAAAATCACAACTATTTCCTCAATGTATTCCAAAGTCCCTAGCTCGGGATTGTACGATTGAAGAATAGTTTGCATGCATTTTACCGTACGCTATGCTTAACAATAACAACTATGGTCAAATGAGAATAATTCTTCCTGAACAAATTTATCCCGATATTGAGTTAACCAATGGCTAATATGTAAACGAAAACTGAGGGTTAATGAGAAATTTGCCTCCTAAAGATCCCAATCCCGAGGATAAGCTCTATTCCTAATCCCAGTGTTGTGTATAGACCTGCAGCGCAAATCCTTATCTTCAAATTGGTCATGCTTTCAAGTATTGTTAGCTTTGGCCAATGGCAAGTTCAAATTAAAGATTCGACCTTTTTTCGAAATAAGCCTCACCAATGGATTATTGAAAACGTAGCGGTGACGAGTATATTGAAGTATGAAGAGCCTAATTCTATCGTGTCTGCAGATTTCTGGTGGCTTTATCTTAGCCAAATTGTCTTACTTTAGACGGAATACAGCTATATTGTAAATTTCTCAATCCTGGGATTTTGACCCTCCAATCCAGGGATTAACAGTCCCTGGATTTCGGGATCCGGGATTGGAATCTCTAGACTGTATACATGCTTTGATTTTACATGTAAGTGCGCAAGTATCTATATGACAGTTGTCTTCATCCCATTGCGGGTTGTGGTGGGGCTAAAAACAGTTGGTATCTTGCAGTTGACTTGATTTTCACTCAATCGCATGTAATAACATGAAGTTAGGAATGATTCTTGCCGCACTGCTATATTAAATGAAAATATTGTAATAATACTAAAGGAAAAAATTGTAAACATTGACTATCTTTCACTTGGGGCATAGACGACAGACACTATGAAGAGAAGTCGATATTATTTATGCACTAAAGAGTGGACTTAATTTTTGGCTTTTGAAGAAAATGGTTCCGGTTTGTTATCTTGATACATCTTGTGCGATGCTGTTTTGGGCGTCTGAGACAAACACAATGAATAATATGATTCTCCACAAATTACAAAAATTACCACTAACTTCATATAATACTTGACTATTAGGCAACTGAAACTTTATGCTGGTTAAAACATGCAGACCTCTGTGAAAACGCAGACCATTTACAGACTGTACAGGCTAAATGCAGACCAAGTGGCAACCGTGTACTCAATAAATTTCTAATCAAAACACATTTATATGATTTGCATAATCACAAAAAGTTTACAGGTACATTGAATAGCATTAAGAAAGCATATGAGTTATTTGCATATTATTATGCATTATTAGTAGATGCGTCGATGGCGGAGATTGGAGCTTTCAAGACGTACCTTGCCAACATGGAGAAATACGATAATGACTACACCGTTTGCATTGACGCAGCCCTACAACAGTTCAAGGCCAATCGAGGTCCTCCTCTTGACATCATCCGGGAGGCCATTCAAGTAGTAAGTGTTTTGCTCAACACACAGACATCAGTCGAACGCTTGTTCGCCGCGCTAAAAATATTAGCAACTGACAGGCGAACTAGGATGCAAGACGACATTGCGAACGGCATCCTATTCCTCAAATGCAATAAACTGGTGTAATTCTCCAAGTGCGTGTCTACATGTTATTCTCTTCAATTCATCTCATTATTCCATCAGACTAGCTTTTGTCTCTATGTGTAACTGACAGAATCTGTGTAAAGACACAAAATTAAGTTTTTATTGTTCAAATTTTGTTAACAACTTGTTTTGTATTTTTTTAAAACGAAATCCCGTTTGAGATTTTGTAAATATAAAGAGTCAGTGACAAGATGCATTGAAATTATCTTATTGCACGAGGCCATTCGTCCAATCTCAAAAGGTGGTTACTTTGAGCGCAAGAATATTGAATACAGATTTAGATATTTACATAAAGTTTGGATGATTGCAACATAGAAATATACTTATATTCCAGTCACCTGGTCGAGTATGCATGGAGCGAGACCGAAAATGAGATTTTCACAAAATGTTCGACACCCTATGACTACTGCGAAAATGCTCGCCTTCCGAGTAGTGCCGAGTTTTCTTGATCTACGCAGAAGATCAAAGAAAAGGACATGCTAATTGAAGGAAACCCGAAGTTTTCGGCCAAAGTGTCGCTTTGATGTATTTACTGCGACTATGCGAGATCTATTAACTCTAGTGTCACAATTCTTGTCATGATCTATGTTCAGGGCATGAAGTCATGTAGCCATATACCTTTACGTACAAAACTAAACACGTATGACTTCAGCAAGCATCTTAGTAGGGTAAACATAAAATTTGGATCATCTAACCAGATTCTTGCAAATATCGTGCATCAAAAGTTGTCGTTCGACTAGTACTTGATAGAACGTGATAGTAGACGATATGATGCCATTCATTCCTAAAATGCTCGGGTTAATAGATATCAAATAGTCGCAGAAAACACATCTTGGACAAACTGAGTGATACGAAAGACAAACTGACATCTTGGTCGAAAACTTCGGTTTTCCTTCAATTAACATGTCCTTTTCTTTGATCTTCTGCGTAGATCAAGAAAACTCGGCAGAACTCGGAAGGCGAGCATTTTCGCAGTAGTCATAGGGTGTCGAACATTTTGTGAAAATCTCATCTTCGGTCTCGCTCCATGCATACTCAACCTGGTGACTGGACTATAAGTAGATTTCCATGATGTAATCATCCAAATTTTATGTAAATATCTAAATCTGTATTCAATATTCTTGCGCACAAAGTAACCATCTTTTGAGATTAGACGATAGACCTCGTGCAATAAGATAATTTCAATGCATCTTGTCACTGACATTTTACACAAAATTTTTGTAGCGATTTTAAATCATCAATTGAATAATGTTTTAAGCGTATCCGCGAACAATTATCCTCTTGCATCCACTATTGTTAATAAATCATATTTTATTTTCATGTGATATGATGCAATAATTAACTACGTATTTAAAACAATCATAGATTATATTGAGATATTCAGTCTGCTGACACAACCTGATAAATAACATGATAAACAGAAATATTTTTGCTTTCCTTCTGCTACCCGGTATCAAAGTCAATCAATATTATATAACTTAATTTTGGGCCGACCTCGATTCTTCATCACTGGTTTTATCTCATTCTCGTTTTCTTCAGGACAGACGCTCTACATGCAGCTTGATCGCATAAATGAGATCATATAAGAGCAGCGGAGGTCTTCAAGACTTTTAGTCTCATAAAGTTTAAGCTGTTAATCTTTTATAAACAATCGTCAAGCCTCTTCACAGTTGAAAGTGAAGGAAAAGGACCCCACGGTAGCTATTTCAGCAAATGTCAAATCTCTGTAGGCTACTCCATGATAGCTACAGAACGATGAACGATACAGAAATCGAGTCAGTGAGGGCATGTGCTATCGACTGTTTTCTTCAAAATTTTCATTCAAAATCGGCGGTATCAACTTGAAAACCCTGTATAGGCGATCATCGACAAGTGGCAGCGTTGTTGATTCGATCAAACAGGGAGAACATGTATCGAAGCATGTCGCATGAGGGCAGCTGTTGAGTTACATGTTGAGTGAGGTTTTATGATTCAGCATTGCAGAGAAGTGCATGTCTGATTCGTGATTCAAAAATTGTAGACGCTGCCTCGGCGTTTGAGTGGAATCTGCCGGCTTCTAAACAGACAGGAAATGTGCTTCCATTTGCGCCAGGCTGACGAAATTCTAGCACAAATGGCGGCACCCTCACAATAAAACAAATCTCCAAGATTGCGGAGAATACGGATCTCTCATAGATAGGAATCATGTATCTCTTTTCACATTCTTCTGGGATTCACTACTTGAAACACATCCTGAAAGATAGATGAAAGTCGCTCAATGATGATACCTCCACCTCCCACCAATAATGATCAATAATTCACAGGAAAGTTTCGATGGTCCAGGAGATTTTAGCCATTGATTTTCCTCAATGATGCTGCTCTCACTTCGTCACATGTCACCTCTTCAAAGGGTTATCTGTCAATTCAATAGTGTCTGTCATAAATTCATTTTTCTAATTGAGAAACTTGTTGAAGTAATGCCTCCAACGCCCAAAGGCCTCTTTTTCATCTGTGAACAGTTTACTGTCTTCACTTACAATGTATCGCATTTCACTCGACTCACATCCTCTGAATGACCCCTTTAAAGCCATCGGTCGGGATAGTAACATGAAAGAAAATGTACGTGTCAATAGAAAGATGCCATGAAAATGGTCTCGTGTTAAAGAGCATTTAAGTAAGGAGAATTCTGCTGTCTTTCAGCACGTAAAAGGTCACGACTCGGTCAATGGTGCACGCATAAAATAGAATACTCGTACTATTCATAGAAATCTCAAGTTTACCAGCGACCGCTATAAAGTGGTTGCTGCCGATATTTCAATTAGTATGCTTGACACACCCATTGAAGGCTCAAACTGAAAATTTGGGTCATTGTATTTCATCTTATCTTTATTTTCAATAAAACGGTCGAAGAAAAATTTCACATACTTTGACTGAGATTTCATTGCATCACTGTCTAGTTTGAACCCTCTCACCGTTTCTTCCAACCTCCTTCCTTGACTTTTAGAATTTCTGCTTTGGTCATATTTCGCTTCTTCATTTTTCCAAATGCAGATTCAATTGACGATTGCAACTCGAAGAAAAAATTATGATACTGATATGTGGTCATTTTGAGATTGACCTCGGCGTCATGAAATGACGTTTGGTAAGCATAGTCACGGGGTTTATAATTGTAAGCCTATTAAATTGTTGACAGCATGGTTATTTGCATTTCATCTGCTTTAACAATACTGACGATACTAGATGTTTTCTCGATGAAGGTTTCAATACTGTTTATACACCATAAGATGAAGCAAGGAGATGCTCGTATATAAGATGCTTCAGCTTCACCAATCACCTTCACGTTGACTTACCTGAAAGTTCTGGTACCTCATCTCCTGTTCCCGGTGACGATGGCTGCGCAGAACACAAGATTTCCATCTGCGTTCCTTCTGTTGGTATTTCAGGCTTCCATCTGAGCTGTCGTATTGCAGAAGGCCAAGAAACTCTCATCTGCTTTCTGTCAACACCTTCATGACCAATCTGAAGAAGAAAAGAAATCATCGTGCGTGTTTCCATTTTCTTTTCATGGATAAAATAAAAGAAGTCAACACTCACCGCAAATACTCGACACTGAATCCATTTATTTAGCAAATTGGGAAAGACGCCCCGTAGATAAATAACAACACGACCGCCACCGATGACTGCTGTCACATCAGAGGCCAAATCATTACAACACGTGGAGGTCCTGTTCTGAATGACATCTGTTGTCTTTGCTGTTACAATAACACGGTCTCCAACTCTTACCATAACATTCAGGGCTCTTTTGAGAGTTGAACGAGGTTTGCAAGTAATGTGCGCATTTCTTCCTGCCCATACACTCCATGAACTAATGTTGATCTTAACAGGTAGCGGAATCACTGAAAAATCAAATAATTAGAAGATATTTAACGTCCTAAGAGGTATTCACAAGTTAGATGATGATAAAATGCACAATTTCCATCCCTCCACACGCTCGATGATGACGCTCCTAAAATGAATCTCGACTTGATGATGTAACATTTGATCCTAGGTCTTTGAAGACGATAATTCTGATAAAACGCCACAGACCAGTTTGTGGATGGCTTCGATTTTTGCAGTATTGCACTGGCTAACAATTTTCTTGCAGAGATTCGATCAATGAGATGAATAGACGAAATGTTAATAAATGCTCAAATATCCACAAAATGAAGGCAATCGGCGTTCCTGTTCAAAAACTATGGGGTTAGTTGTGAAATAAGAGCTGCTTTTAAAACAAGTGCTATTCGCTTGCTGGATAGATTACCATTCCCTCTCTCAAAGTGCATAAATAATTATCTTAATTATATCTACTCATCGTCAGTGAGCCGAATTCCAAAATATCAATCTATGGGATGTCAGTCATTCACGCAACTAGATGTGATTCGCGTAAGTTCGGGCACAGACAGTGTCGCTCTCTCATGGAGTCAATCAAACTGGAAGGTTCACATTTGTTGTAATAAACCAATGAACATTCCGTAGTAGATCCTGTGATGTCTTGTGATGGTTACTTCTTTCATGATTAGTCTCTAAAGAGGAATAAAGACGTAGGAATAAATTCAGAATACATGGACACCTTACTTGTGATGTTAATTTTCTTCTTCTTCTCCAGATCTCTGCCAATTCCATTGACCGCTCGACACGTGACATCATAGATTCCGGGAATTGTTCCCAAAGGTATCGTAGAAGATATCTCTCCTTTACCATTCTTTGCATTCATAACCGGATTGTTGATAATTATCGTGATATCAGGCAGTGGATTCCCGCGGCTGCTGCAGGAAATTGTGCTGTTGACTCGAAGTTTGGTTTTATTCTCAATGTTCCACTTTATCAAGTCTGGCCCATCTGTAATGAAAATGATGATAAAGTTCAACCACTTTCAAGCATCAAGTGAGAATCCGTTAGTTAGGTATGTTTCTGTCAGTTTGAAGGTTAAGAATTAAATTATGATTGCTCTGAGAATTGGATCAGTGTATCTCAGCGTGAAGGATTTTCCACTCACATGTCACTCTTACCTTATATATATACATGAAAAAGTCTATTTGATATACCAATTTCACTTGTCTAATGCAATACCTATAGACAATCGGCATATATCCCGATACAATTACCAGTAGGCTATAGAACAGAATAAGCATTTATTATGATAAGGAACGCAAGCGTGCAAAAGCAACTCATTGCCTTCGAAAATGAGGACTAGGATGCTCTTCGTCCTTTCAGATGGATGTTCTAGGATGCTCTTGAAATTGTCATTGAATAAATGATGCAGCCAACGAACACCTATATCTCCAGAGGCTATCATAATTTGTACTGTCCCTGGGAAGCAAAGCCCATCCTCACAAGAGGCTTGGGGAGCCGCCATTTGCGGAATAATTTTGCTTTTCACTTTTCACATCTGCGTTTACTGGTGATCTTTCGATACTAACTTAAGCTTCCCAGTAGGACCTACTGTCCTTGGCGTTTGGAGCAAAGTAGCGCTGATGGTCGGAATCCGTTTTGGCTCTTTCCATATCTTGAAGAGGACTCTCTTCTCACCAACCGCTTGTTCGACTCTTGGTTCGGCTTCGTAACACCACTACCATGTAACTTTATGACTCGTAACATTATGACTACCATGTAACATGTAACTTAAAAGATGGCTTTCTGACTTTCCAGGAGTGCTACGGACGGCTACTATTATTCGTCATTTCTGGCACCAAAGGATTGCTGGTCCGATGAAACAGTGGAAGGAGATGTTTAAAATTTGATGCTCAACAATTACGATTTATTACATTTTGCTTTCATTCGTCACTTCATCACACAAATGCAATGTTTTTCATTCAAGCATGAGTTTGAATTTCGGCCACGACTTGTAAAAGTGCTACTATTTTCTAAATACTTCTTTGACCTCAAAGCGACAGCATGACAACTTTGGAAATCGATGTCAATTGTCATTTTAACCAGTAAATCTTGAAGAAAGCAGTCAAAAGCTTTTCTCACGTCAAAACTTATATCACGGATAGCAACGATGTCTATATCACCATGAAATCTCATGACTTTGTCGTGGATGTCCATGTATATTAGAGCATGTACACTACTGTTAGTTATTTCTAAAAGATATCGGAATTTTCATCAACTCGTCGTAATAAAGATACAGAATAATCTTTTCATGCAACAAAATGCTTGTTAAGGGAATATCTTTTCGAACAACAAAGATTATTTCGTTACATCAAAATGAGACTTTGAAGACATGGAAAATTACATCAGCTGAACATTTTATCAAAATTAGAGAAATTTGAACGTTCCCCATAGATTTTTCTGCTGGTAAATAATAATAATAACAATAACAATAATTAGGGCGCTTGGTACTATGGCCTTTGGTACTATGGTACTTGGAATAGGTGATTTGTACCAAGCGCCCTCCAATGGGAGTCGCTGTTGTACGCAGCGCAATCCCATCTTCATTTGATATCTATGATGAATTGAAACTCCATATTACTTGCACAAGCAGGGCTAGTTGTCCTTCATCTATAGCTACAATATGGATTGATTATCTGTGCTACCATGTTATATCGACATGATTGAGAAAAAAATGTTATAATAAAATTATAGGGCGCTGTGTACACTTTCAATAAAATATCAAAAGTTAACTCTAGAAACGTTTCTCGCTTATCCCTATTAACTATTCGATATTAACTATCCCTATTAACTATTGTTTTGATCATTTTAGTAAAGGCGCTTGGTACCCCTACTCTACCAAGCGCCCTTTTTGAAAATTCAAAATTTAAATATATTCAAATTTTACTGCATGCTTTTTAGTGTTATCACATACCTGTTCATTAATAAATAAATGAGTATGTAATAAGAATAAAAAGTATTTTCGATAAGGGCGCTTGGTACACATCTTGTACCAAGCGCCCTTATTGGAAATTCAAAATTTGAAAATTTAAAATTTCTGTTCACAAGCAAATATTTTTTGCATCCGGTGTTTCATAAACGAAAATCATAATAATCATCTACCGGAGCAGTCAGACGTAGGCATGGGGTGCACCAAAGGTCACTGTTTAGCCCCTTACTGTTCATTGCAGCGAAGGAGGAGGAGGAGGAGGATCTGACCCATGGACAGCTAGCTCCATGGTTAACCTCCATGCAAGAAGCTATGAAAATGTCTTTAGAGTGGAAGAATGGTTGAGAGTCTTGTAATTTGAAGATCAAAAATATTCTGATTTAACAAAAGTAAAAATGTGTATGTAGCATATTAGTTACCAGTTATCTATTTATCAAAAAGTAATTTTTCAAACGCAATTTGCGGGCGTATTTAGCATCGTACAAGGATAGGAGTTGCACCACGAGAATCGCATTTTTCTTTTGCCATTCTGCATCAACGTTGCGTGCAAAAAACTGCGAGTTCAACTGTTCGTTTAAATGATTACTGGAAATAAATTGGTTAAAGGCAGGATTACAAAATTCTGACTTGTTGTTTTTATTGACCGCTTTGAAGATTGGAGTCAGTCTGGGTGGATTTTGGGTGAAACGTTCATGATTGAATGCTTGCTTTGCGATGATGATGATCAATGTGTCAATGTTTGAGGTGTGCAATTTGCAAATTTCGTGAATTTCCTAGATAATCAAAAATTAATTTAAGTAACACAATGATGCCTCAGTACACTATTGATTATGCGCGCATGTTTTGATTCCATTGAAATGCGTTCTCATGCAGGTCAATATTAGATAATTCGATTTACAATGTCAACATTTCTTTGTTTAAGTCAATATCAGCACTCATTTTCGAGAAACAGTTGAAAAAAAACATTGTATTATTTTTTTATACATTTCGATAATTAAAATTAACTTGCTTGAAATGCTGTGTTAAGCAACAGCGAAAATGCAGACATCGTCATTGTGCAGTCTACCAAAAAATAGGAGAAGTCATCGAGGTTAATAAAAAAAAAATACAATGAATATGTATTTTCATATATATATATATATATATATATATATATATATATATATATATATACAGCCTATATGCAGCCTGTATAGCCTTTTGGCGCGCAAAGGTTCAATCGGAGTGTCTTCGACCTCGTCACCTATGGAACTCTATCGATGCGCTGATGGGCCGTGGAAACGTACCATGCGATACTTCATTCACAGCGGATGTCATTCATCGCTCATTTGATCGTAAGGCTGCAGACATTCGAGTTACCCGCCCTTCCCCCACCTACATTCTCTGTAGCGCCCTCCGATTGCTGCATGAATGACTTTCTCAGCTTGTCTGATGCTGATGTAGTCCACATGATCCGTCGCCTCCCCAACAAGCACTGTGCCCGTGACCCTCTACTCCCTTGCTGAAGGAGAATGCTGATATCCTATCTCCCTACATCGCGTACGTCTTCAACCAGTCAGTATCTTGTGGTATCTTTCATGGCCCGTGATGGCAGGCACAGATCACGCCTGTTTTGAAGAAGGGGAAAAGGGAACCAACAAATGTGGATTCGTACCGCCCGATCTCCAATCTACCGTTCCTATCCAAGTTACTCGAAAAGACAGTCACTAACCAACTGCTTCTGCATCTGACGTCATTTCATCTATCCCCCAAGCTTCGTCCTCATCACTCTGGCTTTCGTCCTCATCACTCCACTGAGACTGCCTTGCTGAAGATCTCCTCTGACATCCTCAGAGCGATTGATGGAGGTAATCTCTGTTTACTCTCCCTCCCGGACGTATCATCGGCATTCGAGACAGCAGACCACCCAACCCTCCTCAGCCGCCTCCAATCTTCCTACGGTCTCAACGACACATTCCTCCGCTGGTTTGAGTCATTCCTTTCAAACCGCTCTCGCTTCGTCTACCACCAGAACTGCAAATCCCCTCCAACACCCACCCCCACGGAGTGCCGCAGGGATCCGTGCTTGGCCCCACCTTGTTCCTCCTCTACACTGTGGACATCATCGACCTCATTGAGTCTCATGACCTTATTCTTCCACGTTCACGCTGACGATATTTGTATATATGGCCTTTCCTCCCCTTCAGATCCTAGTGAGCTTCAGTACAGAATGGAGTCGTGTATCGCAGCTGTCCGCACGTGGCTACTCAGCAACAAGCTGCAACTGAATGCCTCCAAAAGTGAATTCATGTGGTGTGCTTCTGGTCGCAGACAGCATCAACTGCCAACTTCCCCGATCGCTGTCGATTCCACCGACGTCCCACCGGTCACTTCCGTTCGCAGCCTAGGAGTCTACCTTGACTCAAGTCTCTCGATGTGAGTACAAGTCAGCAGGACTGTCTCTAGCTGCTATGCAGCCTTGAGACAGATTCAGTCAATACGCCGTTGTGTTACCAAACCCGTCCTCCTTTCCATAGTTGTCTCCCTCGTTCATTCTCGCCTGGACTACTGTAGCTCCATCCTCGCTGGTCTGCCCCAAGTCCTCTTCCGCCGACTTCAGTCTGTCCTCAACTCCGCCGCCCGCCTAATTAACAATGTTCGCGCTTCGGAACATATGACGCCTCTACTCAAAGACCTGCACTGGCTGCGTATATCTGAGCGGATCAACTACCACCTTGCCGTTCATGTATATCGCAGCCTCTGCGATACTGCTCCGCCCTATCTCGTCGAGTGCCTCGTCCCCGTCTCACAGGTTGCAGCAAGAAGCCGCCTCCGCTCTTCCTCGTCCACCGACCTCATCATCCCGTCCACCCGCCTGTCCTCTATCGGCAGCCGTGCCTTCCCTGTCGCTGCTTCTCGCGTCTGGAACGGTCTAACCCCGGAACTTCGTACCTCGCCCTCTCTTCATTCTTTCAAGCGTGCCCTGAAGACCTTCTTATTTACAAAATCATTCCTTTTGTGATATGTACCGGTACTTTCCATGTTCATAACTTCATATGTACTTCTTTTTCTTCTCACAAAGTGGTCTTGCAGTCGTTGTACGACGAAACGCCACTCTAAATGCAATGCGTTCAATAATAATAATAATAGAACTCCTTTCAAAAATCTTCTCACTAACTCACAGTGTACATCAAGCCGCACATCCCTTGTAGCAAGTCCTAAACGACAACCAATAATCTTCTTATCTTGGGAAATTTCTGCTCGCCAATTCCATGACATCCGGACATCCCAACTAAGTTCCGACACTTCTTCATTGGAAGGAATGAGATGCGACAAATATCCAATTCCCTGTAATTGTCGAGATGTCGGTGGATATCCTTTGTAGTAGATACAGGTAACTGTGACATTTTCACCGCTTTTTGGATTTTGTGGATGAACTAGAATACTTCTGACTGTCGGAGAACTCTTCACATACAAAATGGCGGAGGCCTTCGTTTGAATGTTCGTTGAATGGAAGTTGTTTTCGTCTCTCATCTGAAAAGAACTTCATTTCTTGAAATTCTGTGTAAAAAAGAAACATGACTACTTCAGAAAAATGTAAATGCGCCGCTGCTATATGAATGTTATAACATGAAAACAACATGAAAAATAATATGTTTACAACAAGAAAATTCCTAACATGAATAGCAGAAGACCCTGTCTACTCTATGGCCATCATTATATTAATATTGACTACCAACGGGGCCACAGGTAGCTTTGCTCAACAACACTTAAATAAAGATTTGGTCATGTTTACCAAGCGGTTCCATTTGCATAGAAGGCTGGGATCTGTTAACCGATAACTGGTTAACCGGTTACACTTTCCTTAAGCAATTAGAATTGCGTACGACGTCCGGAAGAGAACCGGTTACAAAAAATTAGCTGGTCCCAGCCCTGTATGCAAATTGCTTACGTTTTATCCTTCACTTAGTACTATACATTTCTTAAAATATTGCGGTTTTTCGCTAGAGAGCGATTTCGTTGTCTCCCGCCCTCAAAAATCCATGTTAATGTTATAGTGAGGCTATAACAGCCCTTGGAATTTCCAGTGATGAAATTGAATTGAAGATTCAAAACATTATCCAGAAGCAGATGAGCTTGACGATCCTCATGACGCTGACAACACATGCATGAATTGATGAGCCATTGGAAAGCGTTTATTCGGATGATTGTGATTTTGATGCTGATAAGCCAGATCGCAACAATCAATCCTTGTCATCAATCGTTAGTTTGGATATTCTGCGAAGTCCTAGTGGCACACAGTTCCCACATCCGCCAATCCACCCGCCCAAGCAGCAATATTTTGGAAGATATGGCTCTAACATCTGACTTTTTCTCTCGAAAGTCGGACTCCCAACCATTCAAGCATTTCTACACTGATGAAAGTTCATCGAATATTCTTTATAAGACGAACAAGAAGACAAGTCAGCTGAACAGTGCAAATAATCTTGACAATAAAAACGGCCATTTCTAAGTATCTGAAATAGAAGCTATCATGGCCATTCTACTGCATATCTTTAATGGCTTTCTGCATGGCTTCAATTTCTTTCTATGCTCCGCATCATCTCATTCTTGATGTGAATTGTTGATGGACAGCTAACAGATGCAGAGTCGGATACAGAGGCAAAGCCCAGCACTTACCATCGAAGTCTAAAGATGCAGAAGTGAAAATATATTCTCGTGTGGGAGATAACAATTGATTTCGCATTGAAGTGTGAAGCCATCTTATTCATCTGTTATTGTGCTATTTGTGACTTTGAGAACATCCTGCTGACGCTGTCATGGATATTAAAATGTCTGTGATAGCCTGACATAAATACTTAGGAAATCCATCTTTCAAATTTAAGTCAAATCTTTATCTAAGATTGCTTTTTCATGCAGATCATAAATTGTGGTCACATTTACCTTTGAGGCTACAAAAACAATTTCCGATGCAATTAATGGTGATGTGGTATATCATACATTAGTGAAACCTTCTTGTTTGAAATGGAAAAACAAATGAGGAATGCCGCTCGATACAGTTTAATGAATAATCATGATAAAAGATTAATCGTCATCATTAAAGTAAGAAAGAATATTTAACTAAATTTCATCACAAATAGTGGACCATATTTAAATAATTGTTCTCTTGAAAGTAGGACTGGCATAAATCCACTTCGATCTAGAATCCCCGAAACCAATGATTTTTTTAGAAAGGATGGGGTTTCTCCGTCTTATCAATTGGTTTTTACAACATTTCATAGATTGCTTTCAGCCACAGAAGCAACTGGCAGCATTTTCAGCTGCAGGGACCTCTACTTTTAACGGTGTTTTACCGATATGATTATAATCATTTGACATTCGTAGGGTAATGTATGACATTTGCCTCTGTTGATTGATGTCAAACGGATATGAAGAAATATTACAGTTACAGTCCTTGCATCTTGAATATCTGCGAAAAAATATAAATGTTATTAGAAATTATTATGAAGGAAATCTTACTACAAAACCACGTGTAGATCTAATCTGTACGCAATATTCATGGATTATCACAAGGCTGCGGTATTGCAAGATTTGTATCACAGCAAAATACTTGCCATTGCGTGAGTGAGCTCGAGATAGTATATTCCAATAAAACTAGCTGTTTCTCCGGCTGACAATTTTTTTCGATATAAAACTGCCATAAAAATTTCCATGTCACTTCCTTTCAGCGACAAAATGGCGATCGATCAGATTCCTTTTGCATGCGAGTTTTAAATTTAATTGCATCAGGTTATCGCAAAAACACAGAAGGCCTACTAGCATGGAAAAGTCCTTCAATATGGAAAAGGTACAATCATTTCTATGCAGAAATTAATCAGATTTATAATTTGTGTCCCGAGAAGCATCTGATCACTTCCCTTCATTGATTCGCTGATGAAATTATGACGAAGTGATTGCCAGAAATATGTTGTTCATACGGCAAATGCAGATGACATTACTATCTGGATGATAGGGACAACTGCGGCGGAAGTTCAGGGCAAACTTGATTATGTAATGCCCCGTATTCTCCATTGGCTTCACGAAAATCAGTTGGTTCTGAGCATTAGTAAATGTCAATGCTTTGGTTTGGGAAAAGCTTCAGATAAACTCGTGTTCCAAGTTGACAGTACTCTGATTTCGAATCAAGGTAAACTTTCGTTATTGTGGTTCTCTATTGACAGCAAGTTTCAATGTGATGAACATGAGAAATCAGCTTCACGAAAGTAGCTTGGAATCTTTGCGGCATGACCAGAATAAAACGCTGGGTTAATAGGGACATTCACTGGAGATTAATTCAGACATACATCCTCCCTCATTTTGAATATGCCTCTCTTCTTTTTGTATTCACATCTGCCTCGTCCATCAAAAGGTTAGATAGCATGTTTGGAAGGTGCATAGCTGGGTGCTACCCCAGTGTCGCAGGTAGCGAATAGCGAGAGGCCATTAATGGATGATGGCTAGCTGCGAAATAAGGCTGTTGGCTCGAATAAGCAGTCTCTGACCAGCTAGCGGATGTCTTCCGGTTTTTTACTGAGGTCAGTGACGAGACGGAGAGGCGGCGTCTCTAAAAAAATAGTCTCCTTACCTACTGCCTTTGTAGGGTCCTTCCATCTGTTGATGGGAAAAGGCTAGGTCAATGACGGATAATCATGGTTGGCGACAGCAAGGGCATGCGGCCGTAAAATTGCAGCACTGTGATCTTATGAAATGGCTCACTCACAAATTGCCCCTCGTGCCCAGCAGCCTTTTGAATAGGCAAGGGGTGCGAAGAATGACCGGAGAGAAGAAAATGAAAAACTTACGCATTGGGACAGCTAATGTTGGCTCAATGTATGGGAGAAGTAAGGAGGTAGTTGAGATGCTGAAGAGAAGAGGAGTTGATGTCTGCTGTGTGCAGGAGACCCAATTCAAAGGTTGCGGATGCAATTTCATCAGTGAAGGCGATGAAAAGTACAAATTTTGGTGGTCTGGAGAGAAGTCAAACAGAGGAGGAGTTGGTATCTAGTTAAAAGAATGCTTGACCAGTGGTGCGCTGGAAGTAGAGAGATTAACTTCAAGGATAATGAAAATTCGACTTATCCTTGACGTCAAAGTGACACACATTTTTTTTAGTGTATGCGCCCCAGGCTAGGAGGACAGATGCCGAAAAGGATGCTTTTTGGGGGAGACTGGACGACGAAATAATGCGAGTACCCCATCTGAAAGCGTTATTGTAGCCGGATACCCAAATGGTCACATCGGGAATGACAGAGCTGGTTTCGAAGAAAATGTGGGACCCTTTGGATGCGGGCCAGCAAACAGAAGGGAACAGAATCCTTGAATTCTGCCAAAGCAATGGTTTGAAGGTGATCAACACATTTTTCTCAAAGGGCAGGGAGAAGAAAATAACGTACAAGAGTGGTGACCATCAAGCTCAGATAGACGTCTTGTTGGTAAAACAACAGGATGCCGCTGTTGTGATCCTTGGTGAAGCTTGTCTTAAGCTTCTTGATCCTTCTTAAGAAGATTATAACTGTTTAAGTTTGTAAACTGAGCGTAAAAGATCTGAAGGAGTTCGAAAAATTTCTGAGTCAACAGATGATTCAAGAAAAAGAAAACAATGGAGTTATTAACTGGGAGATGTTTCAAGAGAAAATGTTAGAGACGGCCAGGAAGCGATGTGGCAAAACAAATGGGAAGCGTAGGCAGTTCAACCGTGAGACTTACTGGTGGAACACCAGGGTGCAGGAAGCCATTAAATCTAAGAGAACCGTCTCCAAGAAGTGGCAGACGACTAAGAGTGTTGCAGATTGGTCCAAGTACAAAGTCAACTCGAAGCTGGCAAATAAAGAGTAAGTAAGTAAGTAAGTAAGTAAGCGTTTATTTCTCGTAAATGAAAATCTATACAGAGTGTTACAACTACATTCAAGTGAACTTCAAGTAATATGAAACAGTAAAAATAAAAAAAAAATTTTGCTGCAAAATCACACAATATGCGTACATGTACATTGAAAGATATGCTAACTATGTTTAAAAGAGCACTTTAAGGAGAGGTGGCAGTAGCGAAGGATCAGTCTTGAAAAACTGAGTAAATGAGACAATCAGAAATGAAATGAGCAAGAAAATGTTCAAATTGGCAAGACACATGAAAGGCGAACGGAAAGACATCATTGGTCAAGATATATCAAAAGTGAAAACGGTAAAATAATCCTAACTGAGGATAAGATCAGTAAAAGATGGAAAGAATATTTTGAAAATTTGCTCAATATGCAAAATGACTTTGAGACAGAAGATGACGAGGTGACGGAAGGTCCCCTGAAGGAAGCTACCCCTGGAGGAGGCAGTAATAAGGCATGCTAAAGCGAGTATGATGAGTGGGAAAGCTCCAGAACCACCTGGCTTGGTGGTTGAGCTTATCAAAGGAGCAGGTGAAACTACGATTTAAGTGTTGAGAGGTATCTTCCAAAGCACTTTGTTCTCAGGAAATGTACTTCCACTATTCCACTTTACAAAGGTAAAGGTGATGCGATGGAAAGTGGAAATTGCAGGGGAATACGACTGCTTGAACACGGTTTGAAAATATTCGAAAAGGTTCTCGAAATGAGGTTGAAGAAGCTCATACAAGATGACGAGCGGCAATTTGGATTCTAAACTGGAAAGTCGACGATCGATGCGATCTTCATTCTGCGGCAGCTTCAAGAGAAGTACTGTGCGAAACAGAAAAGGTTTTTCCATGTTTTTGTTGACCTTCAAAAAGCCTTCGATAGTGTTCCACGAAAAGTAATAGCTTGGGCCTTAAGACGTCAGGGGATTCCAGAAGGACTCTTAACATCTATGTGATGTCACTGTACGAAAGATCGACGTCAAAGGTCAGCTGCATGGCAGGCATATCGGGGGAGTTTGAGATAGAGGTAGGAGTTCATCAAGGTTTTGCACTCAGTCATCTTCTCTTTATCACTTTGATGGAGGAAATGTCCACGGAGTGTCGAGGACTGCTGAAACGAAGAACGATGTGGAGCAGATGCTTTGCGGATGGAAAATAACATTGAGAAGAGGGGAATGAAAGTTAACCTGGAGGAGACTAAGGTTATGGTGAAACGGAAGTAACAGCAAGAAACAATCAAATCTAGTAAATGGCCGTGTGGATGCTGTGGAAAAAGAGTTGGAGTGAGTTCGATTCTCTGTACCTCATGTAACAAGCGGTGTGATAAAAGATGTTGCCATCTGTGCTCTCTGGTGGTAATGACACATTTCCAATGCCTAAGTGTCGAAGAGCAAATACAACCAATATTCCGACAGACGATTCTGTAA
This sequence comes from Prostheceraeus crozeri, assembly GCA_907163375.1. Classification (NCBI taxonomy): domain Eukaryota; kingdom Metazoa; phylum Platyhelminthes; order Polycladida; family Euryleptidae; genus Prostheceraeus; species Prostheceraeus crozeri. The sequence continues at coordinate 5,858 of CAJQUW010012100.1, read as the reverse complement.
GAATTGATGGCAGTCCTAGCATAAAAGAGTTTAGCCACTTCTGATATCTCAGAGGTAAGCTATAAGATAAGGTGGAGTGGAAAGGGCAGTGAGAGCTCGGGTGGCTGATGCTTGGTCCAAATGGAGAGAGTTAGCCAGCCTTCTGAAAAGATCCAGAGCCCCCTAAGATCCAGAGCTCATGCGTATGAGTCTCGTATGAGTACGTGGTCTACAAAAGATGTTTGAACTATTGCGAGCATGTGATCGGAGAATGCTGAGATACATGGCAGGAGTAAAATGGAGCGACGGAAGATCAAGTGCGAAAGTGGCAAGAATGTGTGGTCTGAAGGAGCTGGAAGATCGGGTTAGAAGAGGGCGTCTGAGATGGTTCGGTCATGTAAAGAGAGCCGAGGGAAACTGCTTGGGCAGAGTGGAAAGTATGGAAGTCCTAGGGCGTCGAGCCGTCGGAAGACCAAGAAGAACATGGCGTCAATGTGTCTCAGAAGATCTGAAGAAAATAGAAATCCCCGAAGAACTCGCTTCCAACCGAGATGAATGGAGGAGAGCCATCAACTGTCCAACCCCAGGAGATGGGATTCAACGGACGTTAAACGTGGAGTAAGTAAGAGAGTAAGTTTGAAAAATGTGTCAAGCACGCGTAAGTAGTCTCTTTACGCGAGTAGTAAGTAAAACTCCACTTCTGGATAGCGCAAGATGGCCGCCATCGAAGAATTTTCGCTGACGTCCCCCCCTCTGGAACGACAGAGGTTGTGGTCTGTCGTGGTGTGCCGGCCAGGTTGGTCCACGTTCACAAAATGTTCGCTGACGTCCCCCCTCGAAAACCACAGAGTGTGAGACTCGGTTGAGTTGGCCTCGGGTTGACATGGGCGACCGCCTAGGTTGACGTGGGCGGCCGTCTAGGTTGTCGTGGTGGAATGGAGCAACGGACTTTAGATTCGTGATCAGCGTAAAATTCTGCATCGGTATGGTGAATTTGAAAGCAATCGGCGAGAAAAAATGTTTCTTCAAAATTTTGACAGAGTTAGAATGTTGGACGTTTTGGGCTGTAGCGCCGGATGGCTGTAGCATCGGATGGGAAAGCGGAGGTCAGATTCGGAATCAGCGTGAAATTCTGCATCTGTATGGTGAATTTGAAAGCAATCGGAGAGAAAAAATTTCGCTGACGTCCCCCCCCTTCGGCACCGATCTTCCAACTTTGCTTCTAGTGGACGGATTTTGTCGTGCAATAGCTCGTTTGAAAGCTAAGAGTGAGACAAATTCACTGAAAGAAACGGCTTGTTCATATCTGTCTTCGTTTAGATGTGAGACGCAATTTAAGATTTTGGGACATTGGCGAAAAACGACAGAGTTAGAATTTTGGACGTTTTGGGCTGTAGCGCCAAAACGAAGCATCGGATGGGAAAACGGATTTCAGATTTGGAATCAGCGTCAAATTCTCTATCAACATGGTGAGTTTCAAGTCAATCGGAGAGAAAAAATTTTTCTTCACAAATTTTTTCGAAAAAACGACAGAGTTAGAATTTTGGACGTTTTGGGCTGTAGCGCCAAAACGAAGCATCGGATGGGAAAGCGGAGGCCAGATTCGGATTCAGCGTGAAATTCTGCATCTGTATGGTGAATTTGAAAGCAATCGGAGAGAAAAAATTTTCGCTGACGTCCCCCCCTCGGCATCGATCTTCCACTTTTGGTTCTAGAGATCGTAGAAAGTTGTGCAATAGCTCATTTGAAAGCTAAGAGTGAGACAAATTCAGTGAAAGAAACGGCTTGTTCTTATCTGTCTTCGTTTAGATGTGAGACGCCATTTAAGATTTTGGGAGATTGGCGAAAAACGACAGAGTTAGAATTTTGGACGTTTTGGGCTCTAGCGTCAAAACGAAGCATCGGAGAGCAAAACGGATTTCAGATTTGGAATCAGCGTCAAATTCTCTATCAACATGGTGAGTTTCAAGTCAATCGGAGAGAATAAATTTTTCTTCACAACAGTTTTTCGAAAAAACGAGTTAGAATTTTTGCGATGGCGGTGGGCTGTAGAGCCAAAACGAAGCATCGGATGGGAAAACAGAGGCCAGATTCGGATTCAGCGTCAAATTCTACAAGGAAATGGTGTATTTCCAGCTCCATCGGAGCACTAGAACCAGAGATAGACGGATTTAAAGATTTGGATGATGGGTATTACGTCATCAGCTGATCGCCACACACTATATAAGCTGGGAACCGACAGAGACTTGTCATTCAGACGAGAGCGATTGTCAGAGGTAGGTCGTCTCTCTGAGCTCCGATGATAGCTTCGGACATTCCAAATTCCTTAGAAAAAAAAATCCTTAGAATTCCTAAATTCCTTAGACTTAGAAAATTTCATTGCTGAAGTCAGCTAAGGCGTCAGACTTAGAGGTTCGTCAGGAGATGGCCTTCGTCTCCAGGCCATAAAAGACTCCAAACCTTTAATGGCTTGTAACTTTGCTTCTACAAGTCCGTTTGACTTGATTCAAAAAAGGTTCGGTCGCTATTGACCTGCCCTAAGTGATAGACTACTTATAAAATTTCATAAGTAGTGCTAAAAAGTTGAAAAATTTAAATTCACCAGTTTTGGAGGTTTTCTGGGGTTTTCGACCCTGCTGAAGTCAATGAAAGCATTTTTAATGATGTCTGAGCCAGTCTTCTCATGGTATAAGCGGCTTTTCACTGAAAGCGAGCAAGACAAGGAGAGTTTTGCTTTCGGGACGGCGGACGATGCCGTAGTGATAAGTGTGGCAAGGGAATGTGTCATAGTTTAGACCGAAACCGCTGGGACAACTCATGTCTCATGTTGGGCATTTGACACAGTTCTCAACTTAGCACTTTGAACGCCAATCGGTTGAGTCTTAGCTATCTTGTCATGGGTGGCCTCTAAACATCTCCATTGCAAAACGCTGGTGAATCAAGCTCTCTACGGCTTGCTATCAAGCAGCTCAAAGTCTGCCAACCACTTACCAACTCTACAGGTTTTCATGTCTGAGCCAGCCTTCTCATGGTATAAGCGGCTTTTCACTGAAAGCGAGCAAGACACGGAGTTTTGCTGTAATATTCCACTGACAGGGTGTTCCTTCGGGACGGCGGACGATGCCGTAGTGATAAGTGTGGCAAGGGAGTGTGTCATAGTTTAGACCGTATAACCGCTGGGACAACTCATGTCTCATGTTGGGCATTTGACACAGTTCTCAACGTAGCACTTTGAACGCCAATCGGTTGAGTCTTAGCTATCTTGTCATGGGTGGCCTCTAAACATCTCCATTGCAAAACGCTGGTGAATCAAGCTCTCTACGGCTTGCTATCAAGCTGCTCAAAGTCTGCCAACCTCTTACCAACTCTACAGGTTTTCATGTCTGGCGATCAAGTCATGGACGGTGCAAGTCACGGAGATTTTCGGTGTGATACTTCCTGTGAGTGGGCGTTCTTTCAAGACAGCGGTGAAGTCCGTAGCGATAAGTACTACACGGGACGTGGGCAATGGTAATCCTTGTGAAACCTCTCTGCGTCATGTTTGCAAGTGGTTGCCTTTCGTCTCAACGTTGTACTCTGACCGCCAGGGCGACATTTAGCTATCTGCCACAGGTTACCTCATAAAATCTCCATTGCACTTGTCTCCCGACAGTTGACCAACCATGCGAGGATGAACCATCAGTTCTTTTAAGAACTGTCTCTATCACGGAGACGAAATGATGAAGGGATGAAACGGGAGGACATTCATGCGCCACACGCAACACATCACAGACTTCTCTCTTCGCTAGTGAACAAGCTCTTGTCATGTCGTCAGAAAGTGTATCATGGTTTGCAAAAGCAAAGTTTAGTCAAATCGTTTACTGCGACGCACGTTTGTGAAAATAAAGTTTAATCATCGAAGTTTATTTCCAGTTTAGTCAGAAAGTGTATCATGTTGAACAAAAGTTTTACTGCAGCACAGGTTGATGTATAGTTAGAAAGTTTGATCATTGAAGTTGTATTCGTGAGTGTCGTCAGAAAGTGTATCATGGTTTGCAAAAGCAAAGTTAAGTCAAATCGATTACCATGACACATGTTTGAGAAAATAAAGTTTGATCATGACGTCTATTCGTGAGTGTCGTCAGAAAGTGTATCATGGTTTGTAAAAGTTTTACTGCTACACAGGTTCATGTATAGTTAGAAAGTTTGATCATGACGTTTATTCGTAAGTCTAGTCAGAAAGTGTATCATGTTGTACAAAAGTTTTACTCTAGCACAGGTTGATGTATAGTTAGAAAGTTTGATCATTGAAGTTGTATTCATAAATCTAGTCAGAAACTTTATCATGTCGTACAAAAGTTTTACTGCAACACAGGTTGATGTATAGTTAGAAAGTTTAATCATCGAAGGTTTATTTGCAAGTTTAGTCAGAAAGTGTATCATGGTATGCAAAAGCAAAGTTTAGTCAAATCGTTTACTGCGACGCACGTTTGTAAAAGTAAAGTTTGATCATTGAAGTTGTATTCGTAAGTCTAGTCAGAAAGTGTATCATGGTTTGCAAAGTTAGTGTAGTCAAATATTTTTACTGCAACACAGATTGATGTATAGTTAGAAAAGTTTGATCATGACGTTTTATTTGTAAGTTTAGTCAGAAAGTGTATCATGGTTTGCAAAAGCAAAGTTTTTTCCTAATTCTTAAGTATAAACAAGCAACCAATCAGAATGAACAGCCAATGAATGATGAATATGAAAGTATATATGTAAAGTGACATCCGTGTCATTTCACTCTGTCTTTGAGACGTGTAAGTAAACTGTTCTCTAGTGAAGTCTCTATCTTGTTGAAGTATCAACCTTAAACTTGATTTCGCTGAAATGGTAAGTTGAAAATTTCTTCACTCATCTCCCTCAAACGTGTGGCTAATAGCATCTTCCTCAATTTCAGGCATCAACTTCATCACCAACGCCCTCCCTTCTCGAGGAAAGTTTAGAGTTGTTGAGTCAAGGTAGGTTGTAACAATACACTGAGACTTGAACAGAGATGATAGAATGATTTCTCTTTCAGGTGATGTGAGTTCCACCTCAGAACTGTCGCGACATGGCAACGAGTGGGAATGTGCCGACTGCGGACATATGTTTACAAGGAAGCACAGTCTCCTTCGACACATCAAACAACGTGTGTGTCAACGCAAAGCGGCGTCAATCTCCGGAGGTGAAGTTGATTCTGACGATGACATCTCCTTTCCTTGCGAATTGTGCCCTCTTTCTTTTGATAGTCACTTTCAGCGATCTTCGCACAGACTTCAACACACGCATGCAAATGATCACTACACCAACGGTACCTCTACCATCTCCCTCATTAATGTTTCACATGATAATTTAGTACGCGACTACTGCATGGAGTCCAATACTCAAATAGTAGATTTTCCTGAGTCGCTCCTTCAAAATTCTAACATTATCGAAGCGCTCTTCAACAATTTAGACAATTTTAGAATGAAGGCGCTCAACTACCTTAAACTACAATATATTAAAATAGATTTTCAAACGGGTCAAGTGACGGAGAGAATACAGTTTCATGTTCCTTCCTCTTCCGCAACCGAAGTTGTAGACTGCGAGTCTTGGCTAAATTTTCACATTCAATGTTTAAAGTCAAATGTAGATAAATTCAATCAACGCGACAGCGCTCTCATTTTTGATGGTGTGGACTCAGCCATATTCAAAATATCCCTATTAGAAAGTCATGCAGCTCGAGGCACATTTAAACTACCAAAAACGTTGTATAATAAGAAAGCTGTCATCAATGTCGATTGTAAATCACAGTGTTTCAAATATGCAGTCCTATCCATCCTGTCTCTATAATGATATCAACGCGAATCGAAATCATACCTAAAGCTATAGACAGT
>CAJQUW010012099.1:600000-822047 GCA_907163375.1 Prostheceraeus crozeri | reverse complement strand
AACGGTTAAATGATGAACCCGGTTGCGCCAGACCCGGGCTATTCTTTCATACAAGATATCTCCGAAACTAAATCGACAGGAGGCTGAAATTTCATGACTTTTCTACAGTATTCGAGTACTCAATTGAGAGCTTTTGTTTGAGTCCACGATTGTTTGGTTTTATACATGAGCCTTATGAGAGGTAGTGATGAACCCGGGTCTGGCCAGACCCGGCGTGTCTATGGATAACGGGCTATCTTCGTCGTCTGAGTAACGAGGTCTTATTTTTCCTATCAGTATGCGCTATTAGTGAAGTTCATGACTTTTCTTACTTACATTCTCACTTTGTAAACCTTGAGACTCGGACTGTTGTAAAGCATAATGGTACTTACAAAGTACTTGCCAGTACTTGTAAAAAGCTACTCCAATCAAGGTCAAATGTTTGTGCATCGTTCGCTAGCATCCGCCTACCTAACGTGTGTGCTTCTCATGGGGGATTACCTGCCTTGGTAACACATGGTAACATCTAGAGAATCCACACAAAACACTCACACAAGTACACGCGCGCGCTATATTGCCCATAACTTTCCCCCCCGTTTTTCTTATTTTTGATCAGAAGGAATCAAGGGACCAATAGGCGATGTCCACGAAAATCGTCTGATTGAATGAATTCATTTTTCTTTCCCTTATATGCACGAAGGAATATTCTGCGATTGTCTACTTCATGTATTGGGTAGGTGTCAATGGCATCTTCTAATGAAACGACGGGATCAAACTACCGTCCCCGCAATGTCCCGAGTCTATTGTAATTTTGCTAATATTCAATCTACAATACGATGCTGATGAAGAAGAAGACAATTTTTCCTGTTGGAATATCAAGTAAGCGTGAGTGTGAGGGATCGTTGAAGGCCAATCTATGTGAACAGATTTGAGGGGGAGGGAGGGTTCGAGGAGCTGTTTAGTGTCTGTTCATGGTGTGAGGGTGAAATGCAATTTATACTAGTACACGTGAATACTTATGTGGAGAGTAGAATGAGCTACTGTTTACGTACTGATATGTAGGATTGTAAGTGGAAGTACCGGTTATAAGCCATCCGTTACTATTTTTGAATTGACCAGCTTGAATCTTGAGCTATGTTTAGGCACAGTATATTACATGTATGACTAGACTAATGGAGATATTCAGAGAGAAGGACCCCAACTTGTACTATGTACGTACTGCAGCCCGTTGTAAAGTGATCAATCCACTCAGATTCATTGACAATAGTTTATTACCACAACTCCTTTTAGGCCTACGTGCATTAAGTTGTTGCAATCTTTGCTTTTACAGAAAAGTTCTGTGCCGTAGAGTAGCCGTAGCCGACATGTACCTGAAAGTTGATAACGATGTCACACATTTTGTGATAGCCTATTGGCTATGAGTGTAGCCTACATTTAGACCTATCAGCAGACAACCATCCGATAATTATGGATACAAAATTTAAGGACTGCCCATTGAACTTATCATCTGACTATGTACACTGTACTGCCTATTATTATAGCAATATGTTACAGATGTATACATGAACACATGTACGTGTACATCGCTATGCTATACATATGTAGCCCTGCAAATTCAACTTGCCGGTAACTCTAAATGAAATCAACTCCATTTCAGCTGATGATGTTCGCAGCTAGTGCTGTGATAAATGACAACGATGCAGGGCAGCGACGAATATGACTCCCTTGCCGAGATTTCTGGTAAGTGATTTAGCTCTTGCAAATGTTACACCCATACTTGTTGCATTGATTTTACAATCGGCGCGTTAATCATTTCATTTCAGACTCCTAAGTTGCTGCTAGTGGCCATGTCAGTGATGAAGAGTTGAGTATAGCAGGCTATTAGAGGAGAGATTGGATTCAGCGGAGAAGAGGACGACGACGACGAGACTCCCTCCCCTAGTGGCACCTGCCCCTAAGAGCTTCTCCCACTGGTCTCTTGTGGTGTCTTCAGACGGCCCGAGCAGCATCCACCAGCCAGATAGCCAGTGCGCAACTCTCCGTGCTTCTCACTATTGGATTCAGTGTCGGGTTTCATCCTCAGAACACCATCAGAAGCATTCAAGGCATATTTTGGTTGACAGTTCTGCACCTGACACTTCTCCATACTAATCGTGAGGGTCGCCCGTATCGCCGCTGCTAAGCACACTACATGGAGACCATTGATCAATGACTGAATTTGAAGCCTTCGTAGGTCTGCATCTGATTGCTGGCGCGTTGAAGGCTGGGCACCGTAACACTCGGGGAGCTTTGGGATCTCAGAATGGCAATCCGATATTTAGGGCTTCAATGAGCTTTTCCAGCGATCCCAGCTTATCAAAGCTGCTCTTGGATTTGATATCATGATGAGACGTGACCGCACCGATCCACTGGCTCCTATCCGTGAGTTGTTGATCAAGTTGAACTCAAACTTGGAAAGTCACTATGATCCGGGATCCCTTCTGTGTGTTGATGAACAGCTCGTGGAGTTTCATGGTCGTGTTCGCTTTCAACAGTATATTACCTTCGAAGTAAGCCTGGAAAGTAGAAAGTTTGGGTATAATAGATCTTTTGGATTACGGACGCTGAAAATAGCTTTCATTTACGCTGCCTTGTGTATGTTGGGAAAGAAACCCTACCGGAATCGGAGCGAGACTGTCCAATCAGTGCATCTGGACAAGGCATACATGGGTGTCGGGAGGAATATTACAATGGACAATTGGTTTACCTCGGTCAATCTGTGCGATCGACTCACAGATGCCAAAACTATAGTGTTGTTGGAACCATCCGCAGCAACAGGCGTGGGGTTCCTCCCGCTGCGAAGTCTTCTCAAGGAAGAACGAAAGGTGACTCTCGGCATTTCGTATCTGGTCAAAAGGTGCTATGCTCTATTTTGACAAAGGCAATGCACCCGTTCTCCTTCTATCGACAAAGCACACCTATGACAAGCACAACGAGAATGAGAAGCCCGAAATCGTGGAATGCTACAATGCGACAAAGTCGGGAGTCGATAACCTAGACAAGTTGGTCCGTACTTACCGAAGCCAACGGATGTACGGAGATGGCCCTACGGTGTGTTCATGGCTCTGATGGATGTTGCTGTTTTTGCAGACATGAGAACAATGGCATCTACGAACCATTACTCCTTCAAGATGGATCTTGGCTACGAGATGTCCCTCCCTCTTGTTCGTATACGTGCTTCTCATTCTCGTCTAACCAACTCAATCAAAGTGGCCATGGAGTTGGTCGGTATCAAACCCAACATCTCGCAGCCTGCTGTCGAACAGCAACCAGCAACGTCAACGCTGTCGGATCTGCTTGGATGAAGGTGTAAAGGAAAGGAAGACTCGCTTCAAATGTGCTGAGTGTCAAAAGCCATCTGCATACAGCATGCAACAACCGTCTATTATTGTCCTGATTGTATGTGATACTTATGAACTTTCTCCATTACTCAGTAATGGAATACAGCAGCTGACTATTTCAATTATACTGGTACCTGGATGAATTGTGTTTTACATTATAATACGTACAGTATGTAGGCCTATAATTGACAACTGCTATCACTTTTTAGATAAGCCAGATAAACATATATTTCCACAGACTACATGGCATCACCTAAAACAGTTTCACAACATAGGCCTACTGTGGTAAGCATATAGGCCTAGTTATTAGCTGAAACTAGCTAAATGCAGAAGTGAAGTGATGATAAACCATGGTATTCTAAAATCCAATGTTCCTACAACCTTCACTATAGATGAATAGCGGTGCTTATCTTCAATTTTATCACGGGTCTGGGCAGACCCGGGTTCATCATTTACCTAGTCTTACGTGAGGACATCATTTAACCGTTAATTATACTTTCTTTTGACAAAATTCGAATATGGAATCTGTCCGTCAATTGATATGAATACTAGCATGTTAACTATGCATGTTGTTGTGTGGAAAATATTTAATCACCAAGTGTGCTCTAGTTTTCGATATGATAAATCAAATTTTCTGCCGCTTAACTTGCGTTAAGGTTAAGGTGATCAGTTATCTTATAACTCTAACGAAAGCTGAGCAGCCGAAAATTTGTCTTATGTGAAATACTTTAATAAGTGATTAATGCCTTTTCAAATGTATATTACAAAAATAGGAGTTTTGAATTTTGCATCATAGCTTTTAGTTTTTCCATTACTTGAGTTTGGCATGCTGCATATATTCAGCGGAGTCTTATTAAGTGCTTATGTGTATTGAAGTGATAGCATGTGCGGTTATTGGAATCATGATTGCATGCATTTTGAAATCTGAATGGATGTGCATGTAATGCCATAATACATGTAAATACATTAATTGCAACACACTGCAAGTTGCTTCAAATCTAGCAGTATAGTGAATTCATTATCTTTTCATATCGAAGCTTGCTCGATTTTGATAACAATTGCTAAATCACCTTTATCCCTTTCCGATATGCCGTGTGTAACAAAAGTCCATGCCGGATTTTCTTATAGTATTAAGTCTCATAATGTAGCTTGCCTACAATATACGATTGTTCGCTACATATCTATGACCATCAGACAGTGATTGTCGCAATACTGAAAATTTGATTTGATGATTTGATTTCAAAAATTGAATTCTTAAGTCTCTTATCAAAACGACTTCTCTTATACAAGTTTTTTCTCAGCTGTAGCATCAACTTTGTTAGCTGCATTATTGTTCAGTTTGCAGGTTTTATTCGAACTGAAATTGAATAGATGGAATATAAAGATAGCGCACAATGACTGTCAGAGAAGCACTACTTTATTTGCTGAAACGCATGATATTGAGCCACCATCTGCACGAAATGTTTGTTGCTGGAAAGATGTGCTTCTCGAAACAGTAAGTTCAGTGGTTGATCGAAAGATAAATGGATGACCACGAGCGACGTTCGAAGAGAGGAAAGAAAATGTCTCACCGGCTGTAAACGAGGATCCTTCCACATCGACCCGTAAGTGGCAAGTGAATTCGGTGATCTCTCGCACATGTCAGTAGACCGAATTCCGAAAGAAATCTGTCACCCATGCAAACCGATGTAGGCCTCTTGTCAACAGCTACGCGATGATGACACGGATAGATGAACTGAGTTCTGTGATGTGATGAGTACCAAGCTTTCTGAAGATTCTGCTCTCATCAGGCATCTCAAGCTTTCCGATAAATGTGTTCCCGATCTAGAGAATGGTTTCAATCCACATAACATTAACTTCTACGGGGTAGAAAATCTCAAATGTGCTGTAGTGGAGGAACCGTTACTTTGACTGGCCGAAAGTGAAACTTTCACAGAATGATGTGCACCCTATGCCTACTACGAATCGGCACGTCTGCCGAGTTCTAGTGAGTTCATCTTCTTGTCAGACAAGATCAAAGAAAAACACATGTAAATCCAATCGGACGCAGATTGCAGTTTTTGGCTAAAATGAAATTTTGTATGTTTTCACTGATTAAACGAGAAGTAGCAAGCCCAGAGTCATAATTTTTGACATGTGGAATGTCTTCAGGTAATTTCCTATTATGTGCATATGCTTTTATCACGCATCCAATCGGCAATTTATGTGTGAATGTGGATAATGTTGCTCAAAGCGTTTGTGTTTGCCGACATTAAAAGGCTCGCCAAATGTAAATGCGTTTAGCTTAATAGACAGGGGCGCCCGAAAATGAAAGGAAATGACCTAAAGGCATTCCATGTCAAAAATCTGGGATGACTCTGGGAGTCATCCCAGGTTAATCCTTTCGTTTAATCAGAGAAAACATACAAAATTTCATTTTAGCCAAAAACTACAATCTGCGTCCAATAGGATTTACAAGTATTTTTCTTTGAACTTGTCTGACAAGAAAATGAACTCACTAGAACTCGGCAGACGTGCCGATTCGTATAGGCATACGGTGTGCATCATTCTGTGAAAGTCTCACTTTCGGCCTCGTTCCCTGCAGAAACTCGTTCTGGCTGCCGGAATACTAGGAAGCGAGAATGCAAATCCTGTCCTGTATTTCATGAAATCATTGAAGCCAGCGAGCAAACTTCATAGCAACATAATTCCTTTGACATTGATCTTACTATCTGCAGAAGTGTTTACTCATCGTGGGCGGTGTGTTCCAGTGTCAGAGTGAAGCTAATGTCTGCTTTAAATTAAATTATTCTTTGTTAGACAAATTTGATGTAGAGGCGCATTCAGTGAAGTGAATGATGCCACAACTTTCTACGTTTGGCGAAGGTCGTCTTGTTGCATCACCGGTGTTATGTTATTCACATTCTCCATTCATTTATTTTCCCCGGAAAGTTAAAAATACATGCATTAATTTAGTCATGATAGAGATGTGCTCTCTGAGTGATTTAAGTTGGTGCTGATAGTATGATTTGCTACATACATCTGAAGCTGCACACTGCAAGACACGCTTTATATAAAAGGGGAAAGTGAATGTTCAAGAAAGGAAATAAAGAACACAAGAAAGTGAAATAATCTGGGGAGAAAAGTGGCTAATGTTTCATCTTCATTATCACATGGCTAAGTCAGAAATTAAGCATACTAAAATCATTTCCTCGATTATCCACCGGAGACGGAGACGAGAGCTTTTGAGAGTGAGTCAGTGAGTCAGAGACTTGGCAATAGAGTGCGTCATTACTCGATTTGCACGTTCTGTGGGCTTCACCTCCTCCTTTTCGCAATAAAGCGGTCGACTGTGAGCGCAAGTTCCTGGAATTGCAACGACAGGTGACGGCACCACTGAGATGCAGCATGCTCGAAAGCTTGGTCCAAAAGGCTCTCAGTGGAATCCTAATCTCACATGGGATGACTATTTTTCTGCCGTATTAAGACGCGTCTCAAAGACTTTATGTCATTCCAACATTGCGACCCTTATTTTCTAATGTCAAGCTGTCTACTGTATACAAATCGCTAATTTTACCTATTCTGCTGTACTCTTCCCCATTATTTGCATGGTTACCGAAAGGTATTGAGGAGAAAATGGAAAAGTTCAACAACCAAGTTCACAAAATTATTTGTGGTAAAAACTGTTGCTGTGTAAATTTCCCTTCCATTTCATATCTGAGAAAACAGCGTTCTGTGCGATTCTTTTACCAATGTGAGTCTTACTCTGACCATCCGCTACGTGATCTTGTTCCCTCTCGAATGTCGCGCTCAGGACATCTGTGTCTGCCACCGTCTAAAACTTCACGTAGGCTGTATTCATTTTATTCCATGGATTTGTTGTATTGGTGAATCAAATAGTTCCCGACTAGTGGATCTCCTGTCTTTGCTGGTTTTATGTGTTGTTACTTTATTTTTTCTCTTCCATGATGTTTCTTTTCTAAATGTGAAGTGTGTAATATCCAATGTGAAATTATGATTTTCAATGATAAAATATACACTTGCTTACTTACTTACTTACTTACTTAGGCTGCAATATTGCAAAGAAGAATAAATTGTAAGACCCAGTTTATGGCAACCATGTAGCTTGCGTTATCTATGAAAATGTGCAATAAAAGGTGTGATTAAATTGCGTTTTGCTATTTCTTTGATTCATTATGTAAATTGCATGAAAGTGTATAATCTTCTGTTGAGCTTACCTGTGGTATAATCTTCTGTTGAGCTTACCTGTGATTCAAGATGCAATAATGAATGTTCGTATAATCAAAATCTATGTTAATAAATGAAAATACATTGATGAACTGTGAAAATGACAACATTTATTAGAGGTGATGAATTTATGAAACCTTGAAAGTTCTAAGCTGTGCCACACGTGGGTTATCCCAGGTTTTAATGCTCTAACCCAGTGCTATTTAACCTTTTTTCAAGCCACGGCACCCCTTCTAATCAATACATGCACTCACGGCACCCCAGTGGCAAACCACAGTTTTGTGCCTCTATCATCCACTAAAAAACGTGGCCGCATTATTTTCCAAGAACTGATTTGTGATAGCAATTTATTGCTGACTTCTTCTCTAGACTTCACTTCTCAGCCGTTGAAATGCATCTAGAAATTAGAGCAATTCGTGCATTATGTCAATATCAATATATCTCTATTATATCACAGCAATTCAATGAAGATCACTTTGTTTTCATCTTTTTGAAATCAGGGGCAAGAAAGCGCAAGAAATTCCAGTCATGGTAATCAAATTTAAGTTTGAATTCGCTTTGTCAATCTGCTAAGCATGGACATGTATTTTTGATTTAACAGCATAATGCTTTGAATTATGATGTAAAATCCTTGACCATGCTAGACGAACAGTGATCAACAATTAACTATGTCAAAATGCCGCTGCCCAGCTGGACACTTGATAATATTTAAACACTTTGGTCCAGCTCTTCTATATATGTTCGTGCGTCAAACTCGGTCGCTTCAAGAGAACCAACTCTGGGTCCTCCTTGCAGAAGACTATGCTTCCAGCTTGTCTAATGGAAATCTCCCCTGACGTGATTCCCTTAGATCTGACCACACCAGGATTAAGTGAGAGATTTGTGGAGACGGGCATGTGGACTGAAAGCTATTACACCGCTACAGCTGAAGTCCAACTAATTAGTCTATCAAAGTCAGCACACGCCCCGAACCTGGAGAAGGGGAACGGTGACACAAAATTTCCATTCACATCAATTATGAAATTCTCTGCACTTCATTTCTTTATATTGTTGAGATCACTGGGAAAAACTATGCCAATTTCACACAAATCAAAAGTTTGCACTTCAAAAACAAAACATCAATGTGAGCGTTGCTGTTGCATGATATCGTCCATCAATCCGAATTGTGGGGTTATGTCTGTTTCCAATGCTCCGCGCCTCAACTCGTCGATATCTCTTTAAGCAGTTTTCTTTTACTTGTTATTGATCGAAACAAGAGTGGAGAAGCCTTTCTCGCAGAGGTATGAGGTCGGCATTGCTACCAATAGACTTAGGGCTCCCACACAGCAGCGTCTTCATATTCCGGGATTCGAAGTAGACCAACCCATAAATTTCCATAATAATAACAAGCCTTGAAGTTCTCCCTCTGCTCCAAATCTTCTCGAAGATCAGTGAGGAACTCTTCTTCGGCAACAAATGGATTAATGAACCAAAGATTTCTCATTCAAGTTACTTGGGGACGGAAAATACTTTTTCTATGTTGCCGCGAAGGACATCCAGAGTGCTGAAGTATCAATTCAAGACATTTTGTTGCCTCGAGGCTAGCATCCGTGAGCTTCCCATTTTGAGCTCAGCAATGAATTGAATAGAATTCATGGGAAGTCGATGAAGTCCTTTCTCTCTACTTGTTTCATCCAAGACGAAATTTTCCTATGGAAATTGTCTTTAATTCTTGACAAAGCCGTGAAGATGTCGCCTCCCTTCCTTTGTAGGCTGAGATTCAAGGTGTTCAGACAGTGGAAAATGGAGCTCAAATATGACAGTTTTCCAAGCCAATTCAAGTTATTCAGGTTGACGACGCGCTGGAATCACCAAGCTCTGTGAAGAAAACTGCCAACTCCTCTCTCAACAGGAGCACCCGTTCAAGGACTTTTCCCCTCTTGAAAGCCATCTTACGTCGCAATGGTACAAATAGCTTCGTCACTTCTGAGTCCATCTCACAGAGTTTGAGCGAACAGTCCTGCTCTTGCTTCCGTATTTAAGCCCTAACTGTGTTCACCATTTTCACAACATCATCAAGTACAAGTTCGCAGATACTGATTTGCCCTCATCCAACCTAGCTTCTCGCTGGCCAGCATCTCACGATGAATGATGCAGTGAATTGAGCGACCCTCAGGTGAGACAGTCTGGATCTTCTTTACTACACCATTTACACGACCAACCATGGCGGCAGCTCCATCGGTTGTGACGGCCTTACACTTAATCCACTCGAGTCCTTCCTCACACATGAAAGAGGTCCAATCGTCAAAAATTGCTTGTGCAGTGGTTTCAAAATTCCACTGGTTAAACAAAACAATAAAAACGGTCAACAATTTTCAACTCTTCAATGAACCGGTTGGTTATACACGATCAGCTGTGCCTTTTCTCCTCCAATGTCGGTCGTCTCGTCCAACTGAATTCCGAAGACGGGATGCTTTCAGCTTCTCCACAAGTTGTGCTTTCAAATCTGTAGCAATTAGGAGACATCGACTGCGAATTGGTGGTGTCGGGACAAGGGAATGGAAAGTCACTCTTTCAACTGCTCTGCTTCCACCAATGGAGATATTCAGCAAGAAATTGATAGGCATGGCTTTACTATTCTCCCATTTCCATGTATGAGCGCTTTTCACGAAGGATAACATGAGTCATTTTAGTGAGGCAATCACCAGTGGCTTGTCATGAGCTCCAGTCTTCACGATGTTTCGCAATGACGATTGTTGGGCAAATAGAGATTTCAACTTCTCTGAGAAGAATTGCTTTGACTTGTTCTTGTGCTCCGGATGGTGGGTTTGCAAATGTCTCTCTAATTTAGAAGGTACCAAACTTGCATTCAGGAGCGTAGCCGCACAAAAAAAACATTTTCCAGAGGGAAAAGGATTACGAGATTCATCCTGGTGCAAGTAAAAGGCCAAACCTGATATAGTCACTACTCCATTTTCTCCTCTTTTTCGGATTGGAGCCCGAAGACATTTTGCGCTCTTTTTTTTCGTCCCCTTTTTTCTAGTTCGACGCATTCTTCCTCAGATTCTCCCTCGCCCTCTTCGCTGCTTTTGCTAGCAGTGGGGGGCAGGAGCAGCATCCTCACGGCATTCGCTCTCTTGATTCATTTCATTAAGTTCGACGTCTTCCTCGACTGCCTCGGTTGCTATGGCCTTCTTTTTGAAATACTTGAGAAGGGACATTGCATACCTGAAAATGGACAATGACGTGTTTGGAACAACGGCAATCAAGTCATAGAATGAGGCCTAATGAGGATGCATTAACTATTTCAAAGGATGCTAGAATTAAGAATGGTCCAAACAATTAGATTGAGGCTGGAAATGAGCATGTGTTTAGAGGAGAATTGGATTATTTTCAACAATTAGCTTGACTGGAAATGGAGCAATGTGTTTAGGAGGAGAATTGATTTTGTTGGGCAGGGGTCCGTTGCCCTGTCAGGGCTGTCCAGGGGACCAATTCCTGGCGTTTGTCTCATTCGAAATGAGAATGGTCAACAATTAGCTTGACTGGAAATGGAGCATGTGTTTAGAGAATAATTGAAAATTTGAAAAAATGCGAATGATGAACTCAGCAAAATGATTGATTGGAGGATGAACATGTTAATTTATATGACTCAATCAATTGAGTGCGATATGTCTTTGACCAAATAGCCTAGTTCAAACTCTCCAACTGCATGCAACCATTATACCCTTTATAAGCCGACAACTCTGTTGCCCTATGAAGTAGCCTGATCATGGACTTCTATTGCAAATCGATCATTTACATTGAATGTGCTACAAACTCGATAATAATCCAAAAATGAAATTTTCTCCCTCTTTATTTCCCATGACTTTCGACTCTTTCTTAGCTCCTCTCTCACACTGAAGAATCTGGGAGCTCTAGTGATCAGCATCACTTGAATTTATATTGTATATGGTTCATTAGCTATTTCTACAAGTGTGGTAAATGCCTGATACTTTTCACTGTTGGCTTCTTAAAATTGCATTCAGTCATCTCAAGCATGTCAATTATCACTGATAATCAAGCTTCGACATTCAAATTTAATGAAGCTTCGGACTTTTGTACATACAAGTATAGTGAATGACATCAACCTTTGGTAACCATGAGGACAAATGACGCTGCAACAATATTCATTTGAAGCAGAGTTTGGGGAACAAATAAAGTGACAGGCAGCAATCTCTGAGAGGCTCTACAATTTACATGATTAAAGTAATCAAGATCATAATCGCATGCTACATGTTGAAATGGACACTATTAGCAAATATTCGAAGCGCATGTAGAGCCATTGTAGGCCAAACCACTGATGTTGAAGCAAAAGTATAGAACACAGATCACTGAAAGACACGGTTCCACGAACGAGGACACGCTGTGCGCTTGCCGAATGGCAACATTGCAATGATGACTCTTATTGGCTTCATTGCCTTGCCTCACATTCATCTATTCATGACATTGATTCATTCATTCACATGCAAAAAATAGACAATGGAAGTTGACTTACCCAAGCGATAGTGTGGGTAAGATCTTGTGTCGAAGTCGGCATAGATATGCATGTGTAGGTGGTTGAGATCAGCAGCAGCAGAGCGGATGAGCAGTGTTAGAAAACTGCAAGGAATCACGCGCACGCAACAAGCACGAGCTCATCTCGTAAAAATTGGAAATGCTGCCGAGTGCTCATGATGGAAAGAGACAGGGTTCGCTGTCTCTGTGCAAGGAGCGCCTATAGCTTTGTGTGAAATCGGAGTCAATTCAAATATAACGCATGGACTTGGGATGGTCAACATTTCTACCTCGATCGGTCGAATGGGACGCCTCACCGATATCTCATGAGCTGCGGCACCCCTCTCTCCCACGGCACCTCTTTCTCTTCACGGCACCCTTGCGACACCCCTCCTCTCCACGGCACCCTAAAAATTTCTCACGGCACCCCAGGGTGCCGCGGCACCCCGGTTGAATAGCGCTGCTCTAACCCAATACTCTAGCTCAACTGTCGGTTCACCATTATCGGTATAGACCTACGTTTATATTCATAGACGCCGCTTTGCTAAGAGCTCAGAATACACGATGACGTGGTACAAGCTCGCATTGAGCCGCCCCTCACTTTTCCGCAATCAAACTTTGGTGTCTAATTTTCTTAATTTCAAAAATCTCATTTGAAAGATTTGAAGCGCCCATCTGCTGTAATCTTTTAATGACATTAGGTCCGATGTGAATTGGGCTCCCTCCTGAATTTAGATGCTTCTATCGTTTGTTCAGATGTAAAGAGGGCGCCATGGTCTAATCCATTACGTGGCGCTATTGCCTAGATGTGAAAAGGATGCACAGTATCTCCTTCAATATACACTTTCATTGTTTTAGCTTGGACAGAAAGAGTGTAGCCAACTTCTTCTATTTCGTAGCGCTAGTTCAGATATGAACACCTACCCATCTTAGAAGTTGTGAGTAGTCTATAGAGGCACCCGCTTTTCATTCGTGAATCGTGAGGGGCAACCGCTAGCTTCGTTCAGGCCATCAGTTTGGGCAGAGAAAGACCTGCCAACTTACGAACCCCTGAAAGATGCTGAAAGATTGTCAGGATGATTCGATTCAATTCTCAAGTTTACAAGGGAATAGCTTTACACAAATCTCTTGCCACATACTACTAAGGTCTATAGATAAATGGCGTTTTATAGGTGCCAAGGATTGAAGGAAACTCCGGGGTGGCCAAAAAAGTTCTTCCTACTCGAACATTTTCGATGGTGGAGGGCGATCCCCTTATCTCGTGACATTGATATCTAATCCTATTTTTCAAAGGTTCACGTTTCCCCCTATGCATATTCTTACAAGCCCATGTCCATTATGTCCAACTTTTCTTTCCAAAATGTTCATTTTAAAGTGGCAGCATGCCAAAAAATCTTTATCCTGGTGAGCTATAATATGAGTCCTTATCTCGATCATGTAGTTTACAGCAAACCGCACCAGAAAGAGAGATGAGTGTCTCTGACTCATCATTTAACAGCAGGCAACTATCATGCCACGTTATGTTGGCCTATTTCTAAAAATTAACACCCGAAAATAGGTTGCGCCATCTCCTCCTATAAGAGATTGTGTCCCCATACCCATGCAAAGTCCATTCTCCCTACATGCACATTCTTTTATATCAAAGCTAGGTCTCAATGTTTTATTTATAGGTTGACCTCTCACGTTCGGCGTTTAGAGGGCGGCGTTTTATTGGAGATTAGCGTAAAATTATTAGAGGAAATATTAATGTATATATTGAAAAATTGCCCATGATGCTGATACAAAGAGCTTTCTGTCTGGTGCAGCTTCCCTTCAAGATGTCCATGTTGCTTTGATGGCGCACAACACAATGAAACATCGAAAAAGCAGCACAATGTACTCATGTTACGAAAACCGGAGGATTTTTCCAATAGATTTTCGTCATTTGCTTGTTTTAATCACTTTCCTTAACCAAGATCGCTGGAAGGAGGAGCGATCCTCATCATTGGACAGATTAGCCTTATCATTAACAGACGTCTATTTAGCATATAGTCAAAAATTGTACGAGTAATAATCATATTCATTTGTCCTGAAAGGGACTTCTTGAGACACAAAGAAGGACTTCTACACGTAGTTGTTTGGTGTTTATAATGAAAACAGATGTCTTGTTGTGTTAGTTGTTTGTGATCGAAAAACTTCGTTCAGTTTTCTATTAGGCTACTATTAGTTACTAATTAGTTAACAGTGATTGAAAGAATTACAACTGCAGGTACCTAATATGAAAAATTTGAAGAGGCAGATCTAAAAATAACCAAAATAACTTTCAACGGGAATTTGCTGAATGGTTTTTGAAATATTATTCAAGAAATAGTAAATCAATATATTGAGAATACGAGAATGTGAGTATCATTATGTATGTGTTGAGATTTTTTCTATCCTCCATGTTTCAATTTTCCGATGGTTCGATCTCAATCTTAATTTAAAACATTTGCGGTCGAAAAAAGTTCGACTACTCTTCCAGACGGCCCTTACTTCGAATCATTTCGAATCTTTTTGGAAGTTGATAGTTTTTACACCTGAGTGGGTTTTTTGTTGATGTTTTCAATGTCAGATCCGTTTTAAAACGAGTATAAATATCATGCAACTGACAAAGTGCGATAAAGCAAGTTTTTGCGCATATTTCAACGATCGGAAAGTATTTCTCTACTCAGCTGAATACCGAGCGTTTTTTTTCTACAGGAAATTTTCCCGGAATTACAAGGAACTGGAATTATTTGAAATGAAAAACTCCAGCTCTTACAAAATCGGGCTGGCTTAGATGAAACTGATTAATTGCGTCAATTAACAGGATTAACAAGTAATCTAACCAAAAGGCGCCTGTAAATCCCATCATTAGACGGATAATTTTGGAAGAATAAGTCTTCGAATGATCGATAGATTTATTATTATCAATCTAAAGATAAACAGCAACAGCGGCAATCAAATAAATCAGATTAAAAAAGTTGATAAAAAACTAGTTTACTTCAGTCGAAGACTTATTCCTCTCCTTCCCCTTCTTTTCTTTCTTCATTTACTATTCTTATTCCTTGCTCTCTCTATTCTTATTCTTCAATTCTTCTCTTATTCTATTTTCTATCTCACCTTTTCTTCTATATCCCCCTCATCTATTCTCCTCTACTTCTTCCTCTTTCCTATCTCTTCTCTTTCTCTTTACCCAATTTCCAATTTCTATCCATATTCCTATTCTTCTTCACTTATTTTCTTAATCTTTCTCTTTCTCATTCCCCACCCTATTTTCCCTTCTTTCTTCTTTACTTTCTCTAACTTTTTTCTCTTTACCTATTCCTTCTACTTTCTTCTCTTTCTTAGTCGCTTCCCTTGTCTTTCTATCTTTCCCTTCCCCTCTTCTATTCCCCCCTTCCTTGATCCCTATTTATTCTTCACTATACCTATTCCCTTCCTCTCTCTCTCTTTTTCCTTCTTACTTCTTCCATTATTCTATTCTTTCTCATTCCCTATTCTCTCCTTCTCTTTATTCTCCATAATTCTTCTATTTCTGTAATCTTTCCTCCTCATCTATTTATCCATCCTTCTATTTATATTCTCATCCTTTTCACTTAATTCATATCCCTATATTTTCTTATTCTCTTCCTTTCCTCCTTCGTCTTATTCTCTCTTACCTTTCATCTATCCTCAAATGTATAATAAAGTTGAAATTAAAAGCTCCAGTTTCTCATTCTCTCTCACAAATATTTTGAACAACGTGGCGTGACAACTAAGCTGGAACGATGAGCCAATATACAAAAATTTTGATTTGAATTGAGATAATTATTAAAATGTTCAAATATTAGTTTATGATTGATTAAGACAGTTGAAGAATGTGATTATCATTGCGATCATGATTAAGGCGGGCCATAGGCTTGATTAATGATTATGATTTGATTAATGGTGGGTCGAAATTGGGACTAGAATTAATGTGTCAGACGCTTAGCATGACGGCTGGGTAGGTTGAAAATGGTGCAGATTACGGCTTTCAAGACGACTTTATCGATCAGTGATAACTATAACGCGCGTTTAAGTAATACATTTTGGAGTCGTGATAAAAATGTTCAAAAAAACTGTACAGTGGATACATTTTTTTTTTTTTAAAATCATCTCCTTTTTTCAATTAAAAATCTTACTGAATTAGTATTATTGTAAGTTTATTCGATTTTGTTCAGCACCAGCATGGCTACAAATTTGACAAAAAAAAATTGAATTCAAGTAGTTTCATTGAGAGTTTTGATAATATGAAGTACCCCGGCAATTTACGTAAAGAAAAACAGAGAGGGGGATAATATTGTAGGAACATATCCTATACGAAGGCGTGAACTCATGTTCTGACCGTGCAATCAAGGATTGCTGCGACTAAAAACGAACTTTCAGTCCTTACGAAATCTTGTTGTCACTATGCCATCGACGGCCGTGCTCTTATCTCAACTGATGTTCGATGTCCAAAATCAAATTTAATCAAATTTTGCTGATTAATAAACATGATTTTAATTTGATTAAAAATTAAAAACTTTGAGTAATGATTGATATTAATGATTGAGCTACATTCAATGACGTGATTATGATTAGCCTCAAAAAGTTAATTGATTGTGATTTAATTAATTAAAGAATTGATAAATCCAGCTCTAGTGACAACCCAGAATTTCTAGCTTTCTCGTTTGTGTCTTCTTTCGTGTTCTTCCTTACGACCATGAAAAGGTATTGTTTTTTATATCACACTGGCAATCTCGATAGCCCTTGTTGGAACTTAAAATCAACTTTTCTATTATTTTTCTCGTTCATTTATAAATCAGTACTGCAGTCAATACACCCCACATAATATTTAGACTCGAATGGTTAGAACGGTGGATATCTAATCAGTCAATATGTGGTTAATAATTCACGTGTTACAATCTGCAACGAAGAAAGGTTATTTACATACTACGTAGAACAAGTTAAACAATAGGTAATGCTAGCTAAATAGCTGTAAGAAATAAGAGCTACCATTATAACCTATGTCGGTAAGCAATGGATTGCAACTAAAAATTTTTATAGATTCACCAATACTAATCTCAAAGTCCGAGTTTCCACGGTAAATAATTTTAAAGCAATCATTGTAGTTACGAAAAACAACGGTTACATTGTTCTATGTGTTTTGCAATGGCACTTATTGCAACTTAAGTGTTCCAGTTTACGTTGATCAGACGTCTTTGGTTTTGCCAATATATTTGGCAATCAGATCAACCTGACATTGAAAAGCAAAAGACAAGACGCATTGCCATGTCAGGACCTAACTTACTTTAAGGGAGAGAATAAACTTTCAGTTTTGAACGAGTGGACATAACAACCTTAAAATTCCAAGTTATGTTTTACGATGAAATATTTTTACTACCTTATTACTAAATTCTGTGGATGCATAACCCACGAAGGGGATTTTGATATTTTAATGAAAGTCATTATCATTGTTACGCGTGAAGATTGTTAAATTTACGACATATAAATTTGTCTAATGTTGTTGAATTTAAAATTGCAATGGGTAAGCCATTTCAATTTAAGATTATGTAATTTTACCTACATTCACTATGGAAAGATTCCCAATTGTGGATACATTGTAACACGATGAAGCAATGCCTGATAATACTAGTGTGTTTTTCCAATTGCGAGGACATAAAGCAATTGAAATTCAGTAAAAGGCCTGTTAAAGGTAGGTTTACGATAAATCTCATAAGTACATTGTCCTCATCAATTTTCAAAAGGCATCCAGAAAAGGAATATTCTGTATTACCCACCTTCTGATGTAAAGTGCCAGTTAACTGTGCTGAATGTTTAGAAAATTATGGAATACATCTATGTGTTTTTCATTGTTTAAAAATACAGCTATGATATCATCCACATAACGCGATACACAACAGGAGAGAAAGGAAGGCCTGCCATTTTGTGTTCTCTAGATTACTAAGAAGACGTTCGCGAGGTTGGACCCCAACGCTACCCCATACTACACCTCCACCTGTTGGTATCCCGGTGTCATTCATAAAAAGCAACCAGAACTGGCAAATTTTAATAAGTCTTTAAATACTTTTTCTCGTAACTTCGGTTTAATTGGCATTACTAGGTGAGTACACACTAATTTAGTTTCAATGTTGATTGCTTCCGTTACGGGTACGTTGTAAACAAGTTTTCGACGTCAAAGCTCACAAGGTGCGTATGACGGTTTATTTTTTATTATGTTTAACATCATCTAATACACTAATTGAAATCATTAGTTGATTTCAACATAAAGTCATCATTGATAATGTGGTTTAATTAAATTGTCTAAGTATTTAGCTAATTTATAATTAGCAGCACCAATAGTACTAACTATCGGTCGAACAGGGTAGTTGGTTCTTATGACTTTCACGGTACCATAGAAACGTGCTATGTTACTACCAGAAGGCAGTATGTCCTTATAAACGGCTGTCATCAATTTTATTTTTTACATATTTATTGAGGATAGCGAGCTAATTTATTTTCCTCGAGTACAAACAGGATGTTTTGTTTAATAATCATTAGGTACAGGAAAAATTTAAAAAAATTTAGAAGAATCACTATCACTCAATATCCCATTAAGTTTATGATTATAGTCTATCAGTATCTACAAGCACGATACCTTGACCTTATCAAAAGAACAAATCTTTAAGTAACGAATCTTAGATAGTCTATTTAAAGTCATGTGTAACATACGTTACGTTTACTTTTCAAAGTGTCATTGCAGTTATCTTCGAATTCCTTCAATGATTGTATTATAATCAAATTTTATTTCTTTGGTCCAGTTAGGATCATTGCGTGGTACGCTCCACAAATTGATTTTCTAGTTCATATTTCATTTTTATCATTATCTAAATCAAGGTGTCTAGAGCAATAGGATTTTTATGAAAAACCACTTAAAACTTTTAAAAAAACACAGGACTTTTGAAGAGTTAGTATTGTTGAATCTATAAAAATTTTTAGTAGCAATCCATTGCTTAACCGAACATTAGGTTATAATGGTAGCTCTTATTTCTTAAAGATATTTAACTAACATTACCTATTGTTCAATTGTTCATACGTAGTATTTAAATAACCTTTTCTTCGTTGCAGATTGTAACCACGTGACTTATTGAACACATATTTTATTTAAACCTCATTCGTTCTTGAGCTATTCTTCAGTGAAATTGGAACGTAAGGGATATTGTTCACCATGAAAGGCCTTGTCCCAGTGAAGAGGTACAGCCTAAGGCAGGCGAGATTGTAGATTACGATTTTAGTTAGCCAATTTGACGATATATAGTGCTACATAATTCATGGCCACTGGGCAGGATCGTCGGACGATATTTTAACTTGGGGTAGCAGAAATTCTTTTGCTTTGTCAACTCAATTATTTTAATTTTTTCTTCTAAAATCACATGTCCTTCGAACCCCATCAATTCAAAGTTCACAACACAGCCTTCAAGCATGATACAAAATGTTTTCTTATTTTCTCTGGTAATTGGTTTAAATATATACTCAAGAATTATCTTTATGAATGTCTATATAATTGACATTTTAGTAATATGCCTATGCCCAATTTATCGAAAATATCCGGCGCAAAATTAACCGAAAAATAGATCACACAGTTAATCAGAGGGATAATGAAGAAGGATTCATTTATGAAAGAAGCGTTTATTGGCTGTACTCAGTCAATCATTTATTGGCACGAAGTCTGACGATAGATGTCGATAAATTCTGAAAACATAGGTATAACATGTTAAGACAAGTAATGACATGTAATGAGTAGCGCCTTCGTGAAGCGTCTCAATCTCGGATGCGGTATTAAGTGATTGCAGAATGCAATCCGCCCTCCACGTGCCTGCGTTAAAGCAGTGCCTTCCTGGCTAATTCACGCTCTCAACAGATAGTCCGGTGGCCTTGTGGGTAGAGGCCAAACCTACCCACGACTGATGAGTCCCAACAGGCCGAAACATGTCTCGTGGTGGTTACATCTGTTGAGATTTGATAGATAGGTATAACAATAAGGAAATGACACTAATATCAGGATTTTCGCATTATCATGTAACCAAGAATTTTTTTATGAATAATCAGTTAGCAAAAACATCTTTTCTAACACTTTCATGCGTGTGATTTGAATTCACCGTTGGTCCAGAAGCGCAGAAGCTGAATGATAATCAAAAAATGGAAAAAGTTAATTGGACTCACTCATGACACACAGGAAGCCACATATCATAAGCCATCGTTCGCGAGTCGCATCAAGATCCTCCATAAGTTATTAGGCTATATGAGCCATAAATCATTTTGACATTTTTCTCATGACAGATAATACAAGCAGGTAAAAGAAGAAAATAAAAGATATCTTTCAGTTTTTGTGAGAGCATGAAGAATGACACGTTATATCAAAAGAGAAACAACGCACAAATACATATGCAACAAACAACACATTGATGAAAGTGTGAAATTTTCATAACGTTGACTGCATTGAAAATCATCGCCTAAGGATTCCCACACAGGTGACTGCTTATGGCCTATCCTGTTTGCCTCCGAAATCAAAAGCCGCTTTTGGCTTATGGCGTGCGGCCGATGACTTATCGTGTGACCCTCTGGCCTTGCTTTAACATCGACAGTCAGTCAATTTGCTATGAATATGATTTTAAGTTAAGGGGGGGGGGAAATGACATTTATGGACATTGACTTATCAGAAATCATGACCAGAAGTCAGAGAAATGACATTTCTTGGATGCTTAATAGATGGATGAATGGCTTAGCGGACAATGAGATCAAGCAAGGTTCTTTTCACTTTTCTAATTTTGTCTTAATCTTGATAGACAATTATTTGATAAACGTCACGAGACGACCTTCAAAGTTTCGCATATCGTAGCATTCATTAATTTATCTGTATCTGGCTTGACAAAGGGCACAGACCCGAAGCGTTGGTTAGATTTTTGTCATAACTTTGGAATAGATTTAGTGTGAATATTTTCGGGAGACAATTTTTGTTCTTGATTTGTCATTTTTTGTTTAATTTCGTTTAAAATCAGGACTAGGACTGAATGCTCATCGTGAATATCTGGTTATCTATGTCAGACTTTGAAGATGTAGTGCCTACATTGAAGATATTTTCTTTATTTATTTATGCATGGAATCTAAACACATTCGAGTTGATATGTCGCTGTGATTGTCAGTATTAAGTCACTCTGTAATGCTTTGATGGTATCAAACATGCATTCATTATTTCACTTAAAATTTCTTTTTCATGCCATTGTAGAATCACAAAGGGACATGGTAAACTTAGAAGATATCCACATACTTGATCAACTCAAATTTGCTGTATTTCCTTGAAAAAATGCAACCATTGGCAAAACATTCAGACATTCACTCTTGAAAGTGAAACGCTAATTGACTACACGCCGTCATTGAATTATTGCTCCAAAGTCCTGGAGATACAATGAACAAGTATCAAATGGAAAATGCTTGATGAAGAAATGTAAAGATGTCGATTGATATGAATTCACTTTATCATGAAGTGAAAATGAAGTGAAAATCCTATTTTAACGTCCCTGTCCACTGAGTTGGCATAGCAGAATTATGATTTTTCTGGCTGCATGTTAAGATGCAGATCTTGAGTCTTTCTAACACTCAAATTCGAATCTGCTTTTGTCGCAAAATGTCGATTTCATTGAAGATTTTCATGACATTTTTTCTTGCAAATGCTGATTCAGGAATCTTTTTGACATGGTCAATGAAAGCAACTTTGATAAATCACATCAATTGATAATCATTGAGCATGATCATTAGGCCCTATTACATCCCGTTCAGAAAATCATTCTCATGCATAATTGCATTTCTCAAAACTTCTGCATGCATGAAGACTTCTTTATATTACATGCTAGTTATGCACATATGGTTGCGCACACCTAAATTCATCAAAGTGCATTTGTTATTATTGATCTCTTTTATTGAAAGACGTGCATTGCATATTTGAACTACCCTTTTTTGCATGTCTTTTTGCAAACATATTCTTTTAATGACCCTTGGTCGATTTGACTTTATTACCTCGTAAAGCTTTGAACTGTCTGATTGTTTTATAGGCAACTTTATTCACAGCTCTTTCATCTTCTGTCCTTTAAAACTGTCAATATGAGCAGCACTCCACTTTCGGCAATATTGTTAATGGTTTGGTAATTGTTACCAAATATGAGATATGCAAATTTTTGCATTTTTGAAGAAATTGCCACGAAATTGAGTTATCATGATTGTAATGCAGAAGCAATGATGGTATTTTACAGATTCTCAGTGTCATGACAGCCTTGGAGATTTAATGTCTGCTAAATTGGCAATTCGATATGTTCCTATTACTTTCATCCTCTCCTCAAGAGTATTTTCTTAAACGTGATCATATCACAGACAACCTGTCCCTTGCAGAGCAATATCACATAATCAAAGAAAATGACTTCAATTAGCTTTGAAAGATGTAAATGGTTCACATCATTATTCAGATTCAAGAAATTATACATGAATTCAGAGAATCATAAAATCATGCCGATGACAATTGAATTAAAAACTTGAAAATTCAGCCAAGAAGGCACGAATAAGATCACGACTTTTTCATGAAGACTTCCATTATAATGCGGTTCATGAAATTCCCACAATCGACAATTTCTACCCCTAATACCTGTTCGAGGTCACCAAGACTGTCCTCCCTTATTTACACTGACATCCTTATAGGAACGCATCTTGCAACGAAAAATTAGTTGATTGTCAACTGCATGATGTCATGCTGCAGTTCAGCAATATTTTTCAGCATGTTCAGTAATATATCGTTAGCTTCGTGAATTGAAAAATTACCGCTTTTGACTGACCAGATGAAGTACACAATGCATTTTCTTATGTCGAGGCTAGCATGCAAACATAATACATTAATACCAATATATCCCTTTCGTCGGTTGGCGAAAATTCTGCTCAGATAAATAAGTAAATAAATGTCCATCAATTGGCTATAACAACTTATTCGCAGCTTTTGGGTTTTAGACGTATTTCTAAAAAATATAGGCGATTTTAGCATCCTGCGATGGTTTTATCACGAAAATAAGTTAAAAATAAACTTAACCTCAAAATCACTATCTCACCAGATGGTCTGTTGATATCAGCAAGCGATGTTCCCACAGGGATAGCTCGATGCCACCTCTTATTGCAGAGCATTTTACATATTATTCATCTATTTCAGAAGGTTTTTTATTTTGATGATGCTGGCCGAAGATCAAGCTTTCGATAATGGAAGCCATATCATTTGATCTCAGAATTCAATTTGTTACACTTGTCCAATAAAATATGTTCCCATTTGTTAACATGCGGTTTGCTTCCTGACGCCGCTCCATTTCTTATCGCATTCTACCTTAATTTTCAAAATTTTCTTTCCAGAGTCAGTGAGTCACTGCAGCACCAGCTGTTGAGAGCACGTCAAGCAGACAGAGGTGGAAGCGAATGTAGAGTCCTATTCACGCTACGCGATGGATGGGAACGTAGGAAGAAAGAAGAGGGAGGTGCTTAGAAAGCTATTTCTGTTGTATAGGGACGGAAAGAAGGAAGGGGAACTCATGATATCCTTTGACTATAAAGCAGAAAATGCATGTGAGCACTCTACTGACAAATTTGATAAGTAGTGCGTAAAACAGAACTTTGATAGGTATCGGGTGAACGTTGGCGGTGTATTGTGCGCGATGGGTAAACACAAATACGCTGGGCCATTTTGTTATCGAGGCAACAGAGGATGTATGATATTAGGCGGACTTACATTTTCCACTCGGGTCAATGCCCTCATTGTATGTATAAAATTCTCAAGAAAAGTATTAACACCAGCAGTAGCGGATCCAGAGGGGAATGTAGGGATGCATCCAACACCACCGGAGAAAAAAAATCATGATCATGTGCAGTAGACCTCCTCTGGATTTTCTGTAGGTTTGCTTGGGCCGGAGACAGACAGAATGATCCATAAGTCATAAGCCGCAAGTCATCATTCTCAAGTCGCATCATGATCCTTCATAGTCATAAGCCATAAGCCGTAAGCCATTAGTCATTTTGTGATGCGGACAGGTCTTCACGAACTTGATATGGCTTTCCGTACGAACGTACTTCATCTGGTTGTTGATGTAGGACAGGACAGTGTTCCTCGTATACCTTGAAAGGTTCACTGTTGCATTGACGTAGTTGACCAAGTGGCGACAGAGGCTAGCCATTTTCCAAAGAACTTGGTCAGTCTCTCTCGCCGCTTGGTCAAATAAGTCATTTTGACAATATTTTTCTCATGACAGACAGTACAAGCAAGCAGAAGAAGAAAATAGATAATTATCATTTTCTAATTTTTGTAAGAGCAAAAGCATTAATATTAACGAATTATATCACACCGTCGGTTCTATTAAAGATCATCGTCCAAGGATTCGCAAACGGGTGACGGCTTATGACTTATTGCTTGCGGCATGGTTTATTCTGTATGACAGGTCTCATTGAAACTTAAGTGTTGAAACTCCATTGGCGACTTTTGGCTTATGGCTTATCGTATGTGTGCCTCAGGCCTTAGTTGTTTCCATTATCTTCGACTGTTTCATCTGAATTGTAGAATTCAACGTTTTTCATCTGCCAACATCTGTCTAAATACTGCCGCGACTCCTTATTGTCATATAGGCCCACATGTACACATAAATGTATATAATGATACATCTACATTACACAACACTGAGAATATTATACAAAATATTAAATATAATAGTAAATATCATGCATAGCATTTCAATCAATACGCATCGTTATTCAGATGATCGTCTCAGCGGATTACCATTGATGTAGGTTACATTAATTCGATCTTAAAATGCATAAGAATGTCGAATGAGTGATAGACACTTTCTTATAGGAGAAAAAAATGAAAACAATATTTAGGATAATTAAAGAATTAATTTTGCTATTTAGGCTTATACACTTGGAATACAAACTACAGCTTTAATGTCAGATTGATTACGGCAATAAACATGTGGTAGAATGTAAGAACATAGGATTATATTATATTATTTATTTTGCATTTCTCTATTTTTTGCATTTTAATATGACTTACATCGGCATCGAAGTACATTGTCTAAGATATTCTTTGCTTTCTACAAGTGTATGTGACTTTCCTTGTGCTGTATCGATTTCCATTCCAAAAAAATAAACGTATATTATTATTATGATTATTATTACATCTTGCAATCTGGCATTTCATAAACTGTATGTTACGCTGCTTTTAGTAATACGGAGCTCCAATGTCTAGAAAGTCTACAAGAAATATACAATGAACAAATATATTAATGTTTAATTATTTTATAATTTTGTAAAACATGCGGTCGGACATGTGGTGCCGAAGTCCTCAAGGTTTCTGTACATTCTACTGATAGAGCTAAACCAAGAATTTTATTTGCTTCTGATATACGGCCATGGATATACACAATGTTAATATCCCCTCTCACCGAAAATTTGTGGATCCGCCACTGAACGCTAGCATTCTAATCTGTTATGGCACTTGACTGTGATCATCTGTCGTGAGATTAATTTTGATTTGTTTTTGCATTGGTATAGAGTTTGTTACTAGTAAGCTTACATGCTTAATAAAGCAAATTTAATTTTCAAAAAGGCAATTTCCTGACTCCACATCATCGCCATTGAGGTTTTGGGATGGGTGTTCATCGCATCTGGTGCGATCCTCGTGAAGTAAACAAATGGCACATTTACATGCACGAGTGCATGCGTTGATTTGACTGGCACATTCATTTTTCAAATCTGTGACGTGCTGACTTCACATCACTGCCATTTTGTGCTTTCGGATCGTGATTTCTTCGCAAAAACAGAGTTTTTTATGTAGAAATTTGGTGGCACAAAGTTTTTAGTGCTTGTCTGCCAATTTGTATGCATATTTTTCGAAACTAGACCGAAGTCTTTCAAAATATGGGATAGCACATGCTAGCACACTCCCAATGTAATCTGTGCAGTCTATTTGAGTGGCACGCTCCTTTTTCGAAATGATGGTTCTGAGTGGCAGTGATAGCTTCATACACACGTTCAAGTGGATTTTGGTCAAAAGAAGGGAACACCCATATGCGTAAATTAATAGTCATCATGCAATCATTCCATTCGATGGTTGCTTAGTTTGAGCCTAGGTGGATAACAACTTTTCAACATTTCGTAAAAGCTGCATGACAGAGCTTTTTATTTGTGAATTTTACAAGTTGGCCCTATCAGAAATAGGCTGATATTCAATAAAAATGTCAACTAGGAAACTAAAGCAGAGTTTAGATATCATAGGATTTGTTTCTTAGAGATTTTGATTTAGTTTTCTTTAGATTTGGTACACAGAGTTAATTTGTTGGGATTGCTCGTCTGAGAAAGCCCTGTCAGGAGCAAGGATCTTTAATGGGCTTCAGTCACGTCTTGGGAGTGCCACGCCATTAAAGGGCTTCAACAAAACGAAAAAACCCCTTCACTGGTTTTCAATTTTTTGTTGAGAATTTCTCACTATTGCGATTTCTTAATAGGCCCTACATTTGATCTAACTTTTGATTGTATAAACTAATGATGTGCTGTACTTTAGACACGTAACTTTTGTTATCAATATTCATTAGTACTTACTCCTAAACTCATGCGAGCATAACAATTGACAACAAGACGGAACATGTTATGTTAGTAGAAGACCGAATCGAATCAGATTTCAGTAGGTAGCTTAGACTGAAGAAGGTTTTCATTCATGCCTGTCAGTCAATTAACTCAGTCAGTCGAGGGCAGTAAATTATGATAATTGACCGAGATATCAGCAAATCTTAATAATTCCACGTTTATCCGTTTTAAACTATGCCAGATTATGTAATGGATAGAGGATGGCTATGCGATTCTCTGGGATATAGAGAGGGAAATTATTTGATGAATCCCGAGGGCTTCAGCCCGAGGGATATATCAAATAATTTCACGAGCTATGTCAGATAATCGTATAGCTATCCTCTATCCGTTATAAAGTATGCCATATTATTAGGACCATAGATGTCCGCGATAAAATCCCTCTCTACCAAGATTTTCCCTGGGAACAAGTTTTATCAAATATAGAAGGGATTCTGAAATATGATTCTACAACTATGCAATAATTTGGTATACTTTATCCGTTTTAAACTATGTCAGCTTATCTCTATGCTGAGAGGGCATTTAACAAGGACGATGAACTGGTCAAGAAAGTCCATAGATATAATTTTGAAATGTGGAATATCATAGTAAAATAGTGTGACACACATGATTGCAATATATTTTAAAATTGTTGAGTGAGAGGCGAGTACCAAGCGATTGACATTTATTTTGAAGAAATTGATGTAAATGATTGGTTAAATTTTGATGAAATTAGTACTACAAATTCAAACAGCAACAACATCCATTCGACATTCGCAGCCGATTACTGACAATGAATTGCAGGAGAATATAACAAGGCAGGTACCAAAATCCACTATGAATTCCGCCATTTGGGCTCGCCCAACTTTTGACGATTGGCTTAGCGAACGAAACAATAGAATTTTACAATCTGGATCTTCGGACCTACTGTTCTTGTCAGAAGATGGCTTTACCACGCTAGAGACTGTAAGTAAATGTAATATGAACAGTGCCTTACAAAAATTTGTGTTTGAAGTACGTAAAGTTGGCGGCGGCAGATACCCCGGCGAAACAGTGAGAAGCCTTGTTTGTGGCATCGGTTCTTGGCTTCAGAGAGTTGGCAACAAACAGTGGAAGATTTTCTCTGATGCTGACTTTGCAGAGACTCGCGCTGCATTGAATGCGGCCATGAAGGAAGCCGCAGAATTAAATGTTGAGGAAAGAAAGAGGAGGGCTTCTTCTATCACCGAGGATCAGGAGGAATCTCTGTGGATGAGAGGGTATTTCGGTCAGGACAATCCCAAAAAACTAAATCGCACGTTGTTATATCTTCTGGCTATAACAACGTGCGATTTAGGGCTTCGTGGGGAAAGAGAACTCAGAGAGCTGACGATTGGCTCAGAAAGCGAACTACAGCTGAGAAAAATAAGGGAAAGAGAGATCCTTGAATATACAGAAAAAGTGTCAAAAACAAAAAAATGTGAGAATTTATCCCCTCACTGATCATAAGTTTTGAATATATTGTCTTGGCTATTTTTCATTTACAATCAAATCACTGATCATAGTCGTTGTACAGTCACTCTTTATAAAATCATGCGTGATTGGCGGCCTTTCAATTGTCCTACGAATGCCCTTTTTCTGCAACCTGATCGATATTTCTCAAGCACGCGATGGTACCGCCCGTCTCCTTTGGGGCATAATTCCCTGAATATGCTGTTTCGCGCAATGATGGACGCTGCTGGTGAGGATGATCATAATTTTAGCAATCAAAGTGGTCAATGAACTACTGTCACGAGAATTGTTGAAAAAACTGGTGAGTGAATATATTTTGCTTGAAATCATTTAATACTTAATCATGATTATAGATGATAAAAGGAATAAAGAGAAACCTTCAAAATATAGAAAAGTTGTAATACTAAATGTTTCATCAGGATTAAACACAGAATGACTTTTACGATGATTCTACAAATTTTATCTTTCACTGGATGAGAAAACGGTAATATTTTCATATAAATATACTCACCGACATAAATAATGAAACCAACTATCATTGACTTGAATGGAAGTTTGTTTCATTTTTTTTCTATGGTTTGGGATGATATCTCGCTTTCTATGTATCACCATTGAACTCCCTATGATAAGGGAAATGATATAGGACCATCAAATTTCAAAATTTGATATTGATCACAGTAACAGCCAGAAGTTGAACAGAATCACCACCTACTGCTGACCAGATTTGACTTATGAAATGGCGCACGATAACTTTACCAGAGGAATGGCAATTGGGATGATGCGTTGTGGGCAAAGTTCTACAACTGTTGCGAAAGAATTGAAAATTTCAAGGGTCGTTGTATGGAGGTAGTGGTGTCGTTGGAAAGCAGAAGGAAATGTGGAAAAGAAGAACGGATCAGGAAGACCAAGGGTATCATCCAAGCGGACAGATGCACGCTTAGTTTTAGCTGCTAAAAGAAACAGATTTGTGTCCGTCCCGAAGCTAATTGTGTACTGGAAGGTTGCTGGGAACGTTGCCTGTAGCGTCTGTAGCGTTCGAACTGCATATCGAAGATTGCGAGAAGCTGGGTATACAGTCTCGACGACCCGCTGTGAGAATTCCGCTGAGCCTGGAACATCGAAGGAGATGAGTGACGTGGTGTTAAGGTCATCAGTCGTGGAGTGACAGTCAGTGGGAACGTGTGCTCTGGACTGATGAATTGAGGTTTACTCTCGATTTCAACGATGGTCGGATCCGTGTTCATCGCTTTCCAAGTGAACGATTTGCTCCATGTTGCGTCAAAGAACACGACCGGTACGGCGGCGGTAGTGTCATGGCTTGGGCCGGTATCTGGCACAATGGAAAAACACCAGCAATCGTAGTGAAAGGAACATTGACAGGACAGCGATATGCCGACGAGATCGTGACACCGGTCGTGGTTCCAGCAGTGACATCGAATCAATTGATTTTTCAGGATGACAACGCAAGGCCCCATCGCGCTTCAGTGGTCTCTAACAGGATAGCAAGCAGTGGAATCCCAACCTTGGAATGGCCCTCACGTTCTCCCGACCTCTCCCCCATCGAGCACTGCTGGGATGAACTTGGTCGCAGAGTGAGGGAGAGGTACAACCACCCACCAGTGTCTTTGAAGATGTTGGCTGACAGACTGATCGAGCAGTGGAGCCTCTTAGACCTGGCATTCATCCAGCGACTGTGCTCATCCATGCCCTCACGCATCGATGCCTGTTTGGATGCTCGCGGTGGTCACACCCGTTTCTAACTTAAGTTGATAAAATCATGAGTATCAAATTAAATGTTTTTGAGTAAAGCATTCGAGTTCTCCTTTTACAAACAACAAACAAACGTACAGTACAACCAAGTTTAAGTCATAAGTATTCATATCAGGACTTGCTTCATTCTTTTTGTCACTGAGTATAGATATTCGTGATATTACTGTATTGATATTCAATTGCCATGTTTATGCAAGCCAGTCCCTTCTATATAAATAAGACTGAACTCATTTTCAACAGTCTACATACAAAACATTGAATGTATAATCTTAGAATCAGTATCAGACTGAGCACAAAGATTCAAAGGGAAAAAACATTAAAAAGAAAATTAAAAGAAAAAGATTCAACAGCGGCGAAGCAAAAATTCAACTGAAATGACTTAAATTGGAAATGATATAACATATCAACGCAAGTGAAGAAATTATGGATTTTCAACTATTTTTAAAATTCAATGCCTTTTGTATTTCAGGCGACAAACAATTGGCAATGAAAATCACGGGCCATCAATCTGATTGTGTTGACGTATATAACGCAATAGGGGAAAAGCGGATGAGGTTAGCCACTGAAGTGCAAAGTTGCAGCTCCTCAACTGCTTCTTCACAGGTTCATACTTCGACGAGTCATGCAAGCAACCTCACAATATGTGATAAAAGTTCACGTTTGACGTTGGATCGCTTTGTGCGAGATTGGGTGACATGACCGAAAAAGATGACAGTTACTGAATCAGATGGGACATCAGTACATTTGGAATTTTGAACACGACATAGCTATGATCCACCACATGATTTGTGATATCTGCAAATGTCTTCGAGTTGAGATGTCTTGATCATAGTTTTTATCCAATCGTTTTCTTTTCAGGCTCGATTTCTGTGTCTAGTTAATTGTCCCTGGCATTATCAGGGCAAGGGATATTAGCAAAAGTTATATCATGGCTAAATCTACACCATTTCCAGTTTAATTTCAGACATAGTCATTTTAATTTCAGATTGATCAGTTATATTTCAGATATCATCACTTTAATTTCAGAAGATATCAATTATATTTCAGCTGCTACCTGTCTGAGGTAGATATCCTCGAAAATTTTCAAAGCATTTGTATTTCAAATATTGTGATCAGATTTCAAATGCTTTAAATCACAATTTGGCAGGATTTTCTGATGACAAGATGTCTGACACGTTAAGCATTGATGACAGTGTGGATGAGCCAACAGTGAGAGGCAGCTACTCAAGGCATTCATTAACTGATAGAGAGCGAATCCTTTCTGCAGCTGACAATGGTGACGACTGGATAGGTACAGCACGTTTGCTAAAAATCAACAAGAAGACTGCGTATCACTGGACGTCAAAATCGAATTCAATTCAAGAAACGTGGTGGATACAAGACGAAAAAGCTTTCACCTGAGCAGATACAAACCGTAATCTCATGGTTTGAAGAGAACAGTCAAACGAGCCTGAAGCAGGCTGCAGAAAGGATTCGCCAAGCGTTCAGCAACTCCGTCTCTGTCTCCACTGTTGGCAATTATTTGGATGGTCATATCATGACATTGAAGAAAATCCATAAAGAGCCACAGTCAATGAACAGCGATCAAAACAAGACTAAGAGGAGAGAATGTTGTCTTCAGATGTCGGAGTACCTAAGAGACGGCAGGCAGCTGATATTCGTTGATGAAACAAACTTCAACCTGTTTTGCAAAAGGACAAAAGGTTGGTCTCGCCGAGGTGATCGGGCAAAAATAATTCTGCCAAATTCAAAAGGTCCAAATTTACACCTAATCTCAGGGATGATGTCCACTGGACTGACTGGCTCTACCACGCGTCGAGGCAATTTTAAGGCCGATGACGCCAATGAGTGGCTTCGCTCCATGCTGAGAGCGCACAGCTCTGCCGGACATGATTTGAATTCTGTATAGTTGTGATTTCCGACAATGCCCCATGCCATTGTCGATTTGAAAGGGTCTTTGAAGAACCTGAATTCAATGGTGCAGAATTGGTTAGACTATCTCCTTATTCGTGTATGCTTAATCCAATTGAGAAAATTTGGAGCAAAATAAAGAATTATGTCAAGACTGCATTGGGCAATCCTCCAGTTACGGCAGGAGAAATACCCCTTGGTGAGCAAAGAATGCGCCGATTGGAAGACGAAGTCAATCATGCTGTGACGCAAGTATCAATGCAAGACTGTCTTCGTTGCTTCAATCATTCTCTGTCCTTCCATTCGAGAGCCATAGACTTGCAAGATATGCAAGTCGGCATGTGACTTTTGATGACTTTTTGAAAAGTTTTTTGTGTTCAAATGTATTTTGAAATGCAAATATATAGCAAGTGATGCAAGCGAAATGTAGTTTTATCATCTATGTTCAAGTCTTCAGGGAAAAACAGTATGGGAGGAGTAGCGATATACAAGGAATTATAATAAAAGCAGAGAATATTTTATGGCTATAGTGTCATATGATTGCTTCGAAGCATTTCATGTCCAAAGGAGACACTGATTCCAGATTGCGAATACAAGCTTCTTTTTTCAACGTGCATTTGCATGAAGATGCATGCGCATAGTTGTGATATGATGGGCCTGTCTGCTGCATCAGCGCTTTCAATTTTTGTATGTCAAGAACAGTAGGCCCCAATGGATCAATAAGCGCAGTCATGTTTTATGAATATAGAGCACAAAAGATATCTGAAATTAAATTGACCTTGTCTGAAATATAAATTACCATAGCTGAAATTAATTTGATGATATCTGAAATATAAGTGACGGGGACTGAAATTAAACTGATGCATCTGAAATTAAAGTGATGATATCTGAAATATAGTTGATGTTGTCTGAAATTAAACTGGAAATGGTGTAGATTTAGCCATGATATAACCGTTCTAAACCATGTCTGTTTGACATTGATTATCCAAGATATTCTTAATTTATATAGAAATCCGAGTAAACAGATCCCGGGGAATGATAGAAATCTGAGCAAGCAGTCCCTCTCAGGCGTTTACGTTCTATGTCGCTATCACATAGATAGGAAAATGACATAATAAAGTTAAACTGGCATGGTTTAACGGGATTTAATAAGATTTCTACATAACAAAAATACACAGCGAGATAAACTGGTATAGTTTAACTCTATGTTCATAGGGCAGGTTAACAGGGACGGTTAGCACATAGAAGTCGGATGGATTTGAATTTCCAATTTCATTACATTTCCTTTTATGTTGGACAACCAATGTATGTCTGACTCCTGTTCGATGATGCAAATTTGAGGAATTATTTAATGATTTATATGCGGCAACAGCATCAACCGCCCTGTGGGAACGAATCTTGCGAAAAACTGGCGAATGTCAGCTGCAGAATATCATGCTAAAGTTCAGTCATATTTGCGGGATATTCGCTGGCGAAGTTCGCCAGCGACAATTCGCGCTCTATATGTCACCTTTTACTTTTGACTTTCTCTCTTATTTTCTTTAGTAATCCGCCTCTACAGCCGAGGGTCTATTCTCTCCCTCACCTCCTCACTATCCCCCACATATGGCTAATCTATCTAAGAAATAAGTGCAGACTATCATTCATTGATAATGATAAAAATATAGAGAATCCGCATATATCAATTTTCATAACATCTCTTGACATTCAATAATTTACAACAATGATAAATATTTGAATAATGTCATAGTATTTACTGCGACATTTATGGAAGATAAATACTGTTTTTAGTTTAAGCCTTCGTGAATTAAAAAAAGATCCCTTTTTATCAGATCAGACTGAGTATACAATATATTTTCATGTGAAGGTAATATACGAACATTACTACTTACCACTAATTAGTTGCTACAATATTCACGATTTCGCCGGCTGGCGAAAAATCAACTCGCATTAGTAACCAAAAATCTACCAACCAATTATAGCAACTTTTTCGCCACCTGTCGTTTTTTAATTTTACACATGTTTTTGGATAAATTATGACCATTTTCACATGCGGAGATAGTTTTTACACGAAAATGAACCTTTAAAAAAATTATCCACAAAATCGCTACCTCGCCAGATAATCTGTTGATATTAGCAAGATGCGTTCCCACAGGGCGGTGCTGAACTCCACAGTACTATTCATTCGAAACAAAGCTCTAGCCGGGCAACTGTGGCATGAAGTATTGAAATCACAGGTAAAATTTAGTCAATTTTCACTGATTTAACATAATCTGATTAAGAGCTAGACGAATACCTAAAATTTGCTTTTTTACTACCTACTACAATATTATTTTACATTTTTATTTTTGATTTTTTTGTGCTGGAGCTATAGGATGATAAAAAATAATTTTTACACTTAAGGTACAAGCACTTCTGCAAAAGGCTGCGGTCAAATAATATTTATAATTCAATTGACATTGCCTATCTGATTGTACGATTATTGTGAGAGCTTCAGCTGACAATATTTAAATCAATTAATTTATATTTGCATTTTCCTATTCTGCTTAAAAGTTTGTAAAAATTAACATTTTGATATACATTCTCATGATATTTGTGCAAATTCCTTCTAGCATTCAATGAAATTCAATTCATATTACATCACATACA
Source organism: Prostheceraeus crozeri (assembly GCA_907163375.1). Taxonomy (NCBI): domain Eukaryota; kingdom Metazoa; phylum Platyhelminthes; order Polycladida; family Euryleptidae; genus Prostheceraeus; species Prostheceraeus crozeri. The sequence continues at coordinate 787,437 of CAJQUW010012099.1, read as the reverse complement.
TTCTTGTAGACCGGTATAAAATCCAGGACATAATAAGTACAGCATATAAAACCCTTGTTTACTATTCTCCGGTGACTACTTTCGTATCTTATAGACATATCCCTAGATAGAACGTGAATACGTACGCGAGAGCGTCAGGATCCTATTTGATTTTTGTGGGATCAAAAACTTAAATAGAAGATTTTTCATCACTTAACGAATATCAGCAATTACGTTCATTATTCATTGTGACATAACTCTGATTGCATTATTATCAATTACGTTCATGATTTCAGTGATATAAATAGCTGCATAAGTAAAATACATAATTTTTCTATATTTCAGGTACCTAATAGACAATTGCTCAAGAAAAACAGCGGTCACTTTTGCAACTGCGTAGACTTGTGTTATGTTGAAGAATAGCGATTGAGGATTGCTTCACAAGTACTGAATTGTAACATCTTCTCTTCTTCGATTGCCGTTGTTGCCTCTCCTCGACAGACATTTCCAGTATTGGCTGATGATGGCCATAGGGTAGCAAGTATTTCGTAGTACAGAGTTACTGCTTTCTATTCGGATTTGAATATACAAGTAAACCAGAAAATGCTGACTGCTCACCAGCCTGATAACACAACGTTGAACTTCGAATTCTGAATTTGTGAATTTTCAAGCTAATTACCGTCATTGACTTTTAATGAGAAACTGCCATGTTTGTATCACTCACTGTATTTTGCCTTGCGTGAGCTCATCCGTGGACGACTGCTAAGTTATCTGTGTAGATGTCTTAGTATTCCCTGGCTCATCGCAAGGAATTATTCCTTTTTGCATTCTATTTTTGAATAATTAAATTCAATTTCTTTTGACTTTTCCTTATCCATATACCTATGCCTAAGTTATGGCAACTTTCATGGATTTTAGTGCATTCATTTTCTGTCATATTTATTTCCGTTTTCTGATTAATGTAAGATGACTATGTTGTGCAAAGACATTTATTCGAGAATTAGAACATTCATCCCTAAAAGCTGGATGAAAATCTGAAAGACATGAAAAGTTCAATGGAAAATGATTTTCCGGATTTTCCCAGTGTTTTTGCCATTTCATGGTCACTTAGCTGTCTTTGGATACAGGATTTGTACGATCCCTCTCGATCGTCATAGTGTGGATCAGCTTCAGACTGCGATAATGTCTTGTCAATTAGAGTGGTAAATTCTTCTTCAAAGAGAAATTCACTGATTTCAGATAAAAAGTCAAAATCGAAATTATTGGTCATCATTCTGCCTTCAATCATGTTGAATGAGCAATTCCATGTATTGGTGAGGTTGCTAAAGAAAAGGTTAAGCTTCTACCGCGCTGTCCTTCTACTACCTTGACAGCTGAATGTCCACGTGTTCGCCCAGTCATCTTGGAAGACTTATGTCTGCATGTCACTGTATACAAGCCATTGTATAAAAGCCTTCCTTTCTTGTTTGATGTTCGGCTCTTTCCATTGGAAAGGTGCGGATCTTAACTGCTTCTTCATAACAAGTTTTCCCTCCAAACTTCGACTTATGGCTTGGACGCAGATACATGTAGATGGACTTGGTGAAAACTCCTGCTGCACTTTCTCTTTTTAATCTCCAATAAGGTGATGATACATGTCTCTTACACTCATCTCACCAATGCGGTTGCCATCGATTCATTCACCTTTGTATGAGTGCTTATCAGTTGGTCGCTTTCAGTCTTTCAAAAATTGGCTATCATGCTTCTTGCAGTTTGCCTATGAATGCCTAAAGCCTGGTTCACACAGAGCGCAGTCGGCAGTTTGCAGTTTAATGCTTGCAGTTGCAGTTTGCAGTTGGAAATCAGCATAGAAATAAGCTGTTTATCTGAAGTTGACAAGAATGGAAATTGACTCAAGGTCGCGGCACATCAGGGGGAACTAAGTTGGGGCATGAACCACCAATTAAAAGCTTCGATTTACACATGTGATTGATTCTAACCCAATCATACAGACGTTGGCAGGTGCATCTAAGTGAAAATGCGTGCGATTTATGTGCCGTTATTGTGCATTGCAAGAAGCTTTGATTCCATTATAGAGGTTTTATTGTTGTCAATTTCTATGGAAATCAGAGTGCAGTCAGCGTTTCATCAGAATTGGCAGTCAACAAACTCTTAGCAGTTGGATGTTCATGAAATCGTTCATTTTGAAAATTGTCGGCAACGGTGCAGTCGCAATGTGTCCAACGGTAAATCGTTGCTATCTACTGCGTCTTGGTGAATCTTACTACGAAAGCGAAGAAGGTGGTGGATACGGCCAGTTTTCATCCCCCGTGAAGAACTCGAAGAATATCGGTTAGTTCAAGAAATGGCACACATCGATCCGGAACTCTTTTTCAATTCATTCAGAATGTCTCCGGCTTACTTTCATGACTTGATGAACATTATTAAAACAAAAATTTCCCACAAATCAAATCGTAAACCGATTTCAACGGCTGAACGTTTGGCAATTACTTTGCGTTTTTTGGCGGCAGGTGATTCTCAGAAAACAATTGCAACAAGTTACAGAATGGGAAGAGTACAGTGCATGATATCATACGTGAAACATGCACAGCTTTATGGGATTCACTGAGCACTGAATATTTGAATTTACCGACTACTGCGCAATGGCGAAAAATTCAAGAACAGTTCTGGAAAACTTGGAACTCTCCCAACTGTTGTGGCTGTTTGGGGGGCGGGGAAAAACATTCACATTCAGGCTCCACGAAACAGTGGCTCAGAATTCTTCAACTACAAGAGATTTCATAGCATCGTATTATTGGCGATGTGTGATGCGAATTACTTGAACTATAAAAAATCGGTCACTATTCCAACCAAACGTTTTTCATATTGCGGGGTACACTATGACCTCACTAACATGAGGAAAAGACCGATGAGTAAACATTTTAGCAAACTGCCATTAGTCATTCGTCATTTGGTTAACTGTCCGGGGTGTCCAAGAGCTCAAGGTTTTCTAGCTTTCTTTCTCTATGTAACCATACCCATTTTCGCGATTTTAACTATGCCTATTACCGACCTTCTCTATTATCTCATTATCTTAAAAAGTAAAGCTTGGCGTCAAGCCCTGCCGGGCCCATCAACAAAAATTATTTATACGGATGCGACACCCGAATCTCAAGCTATAGTCAGTCCTTAATAATCGTGTTTGTGTTTTCCAGGAGTTTAACTACCAGTTTAATAATGAGTTAGGAGCCCTTCTCAAAGCGGCAGAAGTGGCTAATACGGGCGATTGCATCGCCACCGATGTTTTAGGGCTAACCAACCTTAAAAGATGTTCTCATCACATTCTACCACAAATTTGCATGCATCAAAAAGGCATCAGGACCAAAGTGTTTAAATATACTTATATACTTACTTTGATCAGGACCATCTACATCTCCAGCGCTTTGAACCCAGCCGATCCACCGTCTCGGGGACATTTTCGAGCTAAGCGCGTGCGTTGGACCTGGCGACATCGACCCCTTCCAGGGAAACAATCCGAATAACGCTATCTCCTGTCTCCTCAAAAGAATGGTAACCAATCAGAAGCCAGCAAAAACCCGTATCGATCCATCACTCTCAGTGACTTCGTTGCAACAGTGGTCCTTTTATAGACTCTTATCTTGTATAATTATGTTTTACCGTAGTTTTTGTAATCTTGAGCGCGAGAGTTCGGCGTACCGCCTACTCGCGCTTCAAAGTTGTAATTTATTTGGAAAATAAATATTGGGGGGGGGGAAGGAATAAATAATTGCAAATAATCATAGATAATTCAAAATGCAGTTCAATTGGTTGTGAATCGATTAACTGCTGACTGCCAACTGCCTACTGCTTCGTGAAACTGAATGGGTTCCAACTGCCAACTGCCGACTGCGCTATGTGAGCCAGGCTTAACTGATCTGCTTGCTGCAAATAGTCTGACTCGGATTGTCAAGCTGTTATCAGACGACCTCGAGCAGTTTGCGCTATACTCATGCATGTTCTAAGTCTTTTGTCATTACATGTATTGTCACACGGCGTGTTGATATAAGACATACGAGTGAGTATGATGTCAGACACACTCGCGGTTAGACGAAAACGTGAGATCTAAGGTGACAATATCCAGAAGCTCCATGCGTAATCTTCCAGAATTTGAATCTCAGAATAACGATATCGACTGTACTATGAATGCATCTTTGTTCTATGAATAGCAGATTGAGAAGGAGTATCTAGAAATAGGACATGATAAATGAATGGATATCTTGCTCAGCAGAAAATGAATTCACTTATCTAGAAATAGAATGCAAAAAGGTATATTAGTCCATGGACTTCTATAATATAGCATATATTAGAAGTCCTAATCATATAGAAGTCCATGATTAGTCTTTGACTGCAAAATAAAATGTCTATGTTTTGTTAACCTGCCCAGGATTTCCAGGGATAGGGATGACTATGAAATTTAACCAAAACTTTAGATAGCAGAAATACGTAACTGCACCTTTTCGATTTCTATTTAAGATATTTCCAAATCGATTTCAAATGTTTCCAAATGAATTTCAGATATCTATGAGAGACTCAACTTTGAAGATATCTGAAATTCAATTGGAGAAATCTAAAATCGATTTGGAAATATCTGAAGTAGACATTGAAGAGGTGTAGATCAGAGCTGGAAGCCGGCCGGATTTTTCAGGCCGGGCCGGGGCCGGCTCACATTCCTGTTGTCGGCCGGCGGCCGGGGTCGGCTTTTTCGTAGTACGCCTATTTTTCTAAAAGTTAACCTCTAAACTGGCTTATTATCATACTCCTGTCTAATGATTGAAATAATGTCTAGTATTCTTGTTTCTGGGTACCTCTACAGGCATAGCAGTCCTCGGTTAATAGTTTTTTTTATTACATGCCAAGCTAGCTGATGAAGATGTGCCTACTCCTCTACTTCATTGCGTGATAATTTTCTTGAGTTATAGGCTCTAGAAATGATTTAGTACTGGAATTAGCCTACGTTCAAAAAAAATGTCTCGTTAACTGTCTTAAATGCGATACGCATACTTAACAAGTGGCAGCAATACGTGTGCAGTATGTTTCTCACCAGATGCCACTGTAATTAAGCTAAGTCAACTTATACAATTTTAAGTTATTAGATACGTTGTACGTCTTTGACAACACTTTTTCTAATAAGTTAACGATGTAGGCCAGGCCTAATGCATTTTGAGCCGGCCATAGTATTTGTTACATTACTTTATATTAATAGTGCTATATTACTTTTGCTATATTACATAAATTGTACTGAATACGGTAATTTATGACCCAGGTAAGTTAAACATTAATTAAAAGCAATGATGATTGATAAACAGATTAAAGTGTAATAATTCTTCTCATAACAAAAACAAACAAAAAATCCAAACGGGAATTCGGTAATACCATAACATAAAGCTAATTTTTACGTGTTGCAATTACATCAATAACAAAATATGTGTGAATAACGTAAAATATCAAAGATAAATCTCAAGAAGAAATATCAGTCAATATACCAAGAGTTCGTCTTACATGGGGAATAATTTGTTACGAAGTCCCTCATTCAAAACTGCTAAGGCCTCAACGGCATCAGGTTTCAATGAGCTCCTTTTCTTTGTAAGTATACCCTTTATGATGCTGAAGTGGCGTTCACTCTCACCGCTGGATGCTTGTATCACATAGATTTGTCTGCTGACCTTTGATAAAATAGGAAACTTTTCTTCATTTGATTTCCAATATGACAAAGGATTATCTCCATCATAGCCTTCATGTATATCTGCTTTCGCGTATTTTTCGAACTCCACGTCGAAGTTAGAAATTTTTGTCAAAGAATTTGGGAGTGTAGGCGGGACTTTAAGTTTCAGTGCAGCGAATGGATCTAATCTGGGTTTTTTTTTGCGAAGGACCAGCTTCCATGACATTATCGTAATCAACAGTGGTGCGGTCATCACTGGGACATGCATGTAGGCCTACTGTTATTTTCTCTTGCGACATCTGTCTGATACCATTTGAAGCGTCTTTGATCATAGCAGAACGATCACTTGCGTTAGGTACAAAATTCAATTTGGAAAATGATGGATCAAGGACGGCTGCAATTGTATGCAATGTGTTCACATCAGGCCAGTACTTCAGCAGCATATATTTTCTCAGATTTGCTTTCAAGGTAGAGATGACTGAATGTTCGTCCGGATCAACGCTGCAGATGTGATCTACGACGAGGTAGTATGTCGGGAGAACTGTTTGTAGACTGGGCCTATCAGCAGATTCGAGCTTGTCGAAGATTCCGTCGAATTGACGAAAGAAAACTCCTAACTCGGTCACTAGCGCAAAAGAAATCGATTCTAAACGATTATCCTCATTTCGTCGTTGAAGTTCAGCTCGAAGTGCGTAAAAAGAATCCGCAAGACTGCTGTATACATTACCAAACCCACGCCACGGACGCGTTTGAGAAAATTTCTTCAAAGTTTTCGGCAATTTTTCTTGCAATCCCGATGTCTGATTTGCGTATCTTGCAAGGTCTTTGATGGCGATTTCCATTTCTTGTACGTATGGCTTCTCGTCCTTCGTGGCATTCCATGCGTTAGTCAAAACAGTGGATAGACGGTGTGCCATACATTGCATTCTTGATTTCTCTTGAAGTGCACGGACGATATTAGCGCCCTTGTCTGTAGTTATAGGCGTAGTATCCTCACATAGTCCGTATGTTTCGAAGATATCACTGATTTCAGAGAGAATGTTCTTGGCAGTCTTTTTATCATGGGGAAAGACTTTACATCGAGCCATGAAATGTTTCACTTCATAAGAAGCATCCATCCAGAAAATGGACAGCTCCAGATACGAACGGTGAATGTGATCGTCAGTCCACAAATCTGCAGTACATGCGACTTCATCACAAGACACGGCACTGGATATTCATTCTTTCATATGGTCAATGAATCTTTCAAATGATTTCTTAACACAATCCCGAATAGTTTTTCTTCCATACCAGATATCATCTACATTCACGTTGCCGTACTTGTTACCGATTTCTATCATTGTTTTTGCAAGTTGTTTAAGTCCTTCATTTTCCACATCGCAAAAACTATGCATCCCGGAAATAACAAATATTGATTCTGAATCTTTCACTCGTTCTGCATCCGACTTTTCAAGGCGTTTATGTCTGGTGTATTCAGGATTGACTTTGATAGTAGTCTGTCTTGCACGGTCACCAGCAGTTTCTTTTCTAGGTAGACAAGTGTCCCAGTGTCTTTTGAGAGCACTTGCTCCCCAGCTTTTACGAGTTCCGTCCTCCTTGACTTTGCTGTGAGTGCGGATCACCGTCGTCTTGCAGCGGTTGCAGGCCACCCAACATGGTAATCGTTGTGTTGTGCCATCCGATAATGTCTCAACAATATGCGCCACATTTTCCCTTGATTTGTCTTCTGATAGTGTTAATTTACGCGTTGACAATTTCATCTGAATCTGTCTATCAGTAATATTGTCTGGATCCATCTCATACGCATAAGATAGGATGCCGAAGCGTAGACAAAGAACAGCGAACGTCGAAGTACGATGCGTAGATATTGAACAGTGGACGGAAGCAGACTGACAATTACTAGAAGACGGACGGCTAATATTAAATTGTTCGATTCGTCTGGCACAGCAGACAGTAGACGAGTAATGAATAAGACTAAACGGCTAGCTGAGTGAGTGGCGAATGACAATAAGGGTCCATTACGTACAAGCTTGCGTACAAGTTATTTGTTGCTGCGCGGTAGGGTCGGTACTAGGGATTGCAATTCCGGGATTGGAGAAAATGGACCGGGATTGCAATCCCTAGTCGGCACTCCTGCTAATAAGGCGCCATTGAATTCTGAGTTAGTCAAGCCGTTGAACAAAATAGTTGTCTACACGAGCCGTATCACACTGAATCAAAACAGGGGGACGCGTGCGTGCTGACATCAAGGAATATGTTGACTCAGCCACGAGCTATCTTTGTCACGAGCCACATGATAAGTTTATGAACCACGTGAATTCATTATAAACTTGATGAGTGATCTGATTCTGATATGCTAATGAATCCCAGCTATGGTTTATGTTTCAATCAATGAGTCAGGATTAAATCGGTTGTCAATTATATAGGCTACTCAAAAAATCCAGTAATGTTGAGATGTTCGAATTATGATTCGAATCGATGTTCGAATCGAGATAAAATCAGTCAAAAAAGTCCATCAACTTGTAAAGCCGGCTTCCAGCTCTGGTGTAGATCATGGATATCTATATAGCAAAGTAGGGATTGGACACGGAATGAAAAGCTAATACCAAAGAAAAAATAAAGCTGGAGAAAAGCTAGAAGGTGAACAATCAAGTCTGTAGCTTACAGTGACTTTCGATAGCAGAGTGCCAAGGTCCACACCGGTCTCGAGCCTGAAACGTATCCGACCTCAATTAATTTACTGACACTGAAGCTGTTGGAGTACTGTATTGATACAATTGGCATGGATGTCTGGAACATTTTATAAGGTGGTTGTGATAAATGATGAGTAATTCAAACAATCTTGACAACACCATTTGCGACGTAATCGAAGAAGCGAGGTTATGGGCCGACCAACAAAACAATTTGATTACAACTTGTGAGGCGAAAGAGCAAAGCGATTCAAACATATCACATAAATGCGCTTCCAGCAGTTCAAAGATGGTTACTGGTGTGCCTTGTCTGCAGTGAAAGACTGTTTAGAGCGTTCGGCACCTTCAATGTTGTACCATCATCTTGAGAGACATGTTTTAGGCTTTTATTCGGGTACAATTCCACCTGCATGGCTCAATGAAAACAGAAAGTACATATGCTCATGTAACCGCTTGGTTTCAATTTCTTAAGTTCATAACCACAATAAAAAGTGTGTGTTTTAATACTATTTCGAACACTTCTTCGCGTCAAGTGAGTCACATATTGCTCAAGAGATAAACTCAGACGATGCTAAAGCCTTGCCATCTTGGAGTGAAATCATGTCCCTAAAAAGACCTACTCTTAAAGGTGTTCCATACAAGGCTCGCTTTATATTTGCTCAGATTCTTTCAGATGCTTTAATTGACATTGTGAGCTCAAACTCAGAGGATTCCTGGAAGAGACTGTGTATGCTTCCGAAATCCGTGCTACCATCACAGAAACGTGCCGGTAAAGGTCATCGCCTACCTGATGTTACTAAATTTTGCAAACAATGGAAAGAAGGAAGATATATTGAACTATGGAATGTAGCAAAGACGACATCCATATCTATTCAACGTCGTGGTATTAATCGAACAAGTAAAAAGGAACAATCCGCGGAATATGTAGATAGATCGATTATCGATGCTGCTTTGAACAACGCTGCAAATGGTCAGTATGGAAGGTCGTATCGTATTTTGATGTCAGATGGCATCGCTCCGAACAATGAAGAAACATGGTTAGCTCTTCAGTCAAAGCATCCAGATGGTCCACTTCCTACAATTTTTATATATGATGAAGTTTCACCTCCCCAATTGGGTCCGAACTTCAACATTGAGGCTGTCCTGAAATCTTTTCCTAAAGACACAGCTTGTGGTCCTACAGGTCTCAGAATCCAAAACATTGTAGACGCATGTGAAGTGTATTTGCCAGTGCAAATAATTTCTTCATTGCGTCACGTCATCAATATCCTTATCTCAGGAAAAATTCCAAATGCAGCTGCTCCTTTCATCCGTAGTGCCTCTTTAACAGCTTTGAAGAAGAAAAATGGCTCATCCGGAGATATTCGACCCATTGGTGTTGGGAATGTGATTCGACGATTGGCAAGTAAGTGCATCTGTAACCTCTACAAAGATCCGGCAAAAGAATTTTTGTCACCTTGGCAGCTTGGCGTTGCAGTCTCAAGCGGAACTGAAAAAGTGATTCATAATATGAGAGAAATGGTGAGAATGCATTGGAATGATGATGACTTTGCAATACTGAAAATTGATTTTAAGAACGCATTCAATTCTGTTTCCAGACAAGTCATGTTCGATGAATGCTCCAAACATTTTCCAGATCTCTTACCTAATCTATCCACGTGTTATGGCCAGCATCCTCAACTGTATCATACTATCGGATCACTTTTATCTGCTCGCGGTGTTCAACAAGGAGATCCCTTAGGCCCGTTTCTATTTTCCATTGCACTAAACCGTCTCATTTCATCCATTGTTAAAAATGTACTTCAGCTTTCATTTCATTCATGGTATTTGGATGATGGGGTTTTCTGTGGCACCAGAGAGAATATTCTTAGAACGCTGAATCTTATTGAAGACGCTTCGTCATGGGTTGGTCTTAAGGTCAGTTTCAGAAGGTGCGAATTATTCTCAGCCTCAAACCTTGAAATGTTTCCTGAAGATATTCAAAAATCTCACTTGCCAAATTTTGAAATTCTAGGTGCGCCAATCGGAGATGCTAGCTTCTGCACTTTTTTCATTATGAAATGCATCAAAAATGCCAGGACTCTTCTGCATAAACTACCACAATTAAAAGATCCACAAACATCGCTGTTATTACTTAGAAACTGCAGCTCTTTTTGCAAGTTGGCGCACATTGTACCCAGTACACCTCCAGAAAAACTTTACATTGTTTCAAAGTATTCGACAGCGACGTTTGACGATGCCTAGAAGAGTTTGCCGGAATTGAGCTTAACCAAGCCCAGCTTGGAATGTGATTTGGTGGACTTGGCCTGCGTTCTCTTTCGCGGCATGCTGCTGCATACATCGCATCATCGTTGTGTGTGAACACTGAGCCATCTTTATCCAATAATATCTCACAGGCAATTGACTGTTATAACAATTTTGTCAAAGAACGTGATCAACTTGACATTACTTCGTTTTCGGATGAGGGCATATCACAGTCCAAATTATCAAAGTCAATTGAAGAGTCCGACTTTGACATTTTAATGAACAGTGTATCACCAGCAGATCATACAGACTTCTTTCTGTGAGCTCACCAAATGCTTCCAGTTGGCTCCGTGCGATGCCTTCCGTTGGCCTCGGCCTACATCTCAATCCAAATGAGATGCAAGTTCTATTGAAATGGTGGCTGGGATTAGATATATTTTTAGATGGATCCACCTGCCCCACTTGTTCATCAAGCGAAAAAACACTCCTTGATCAATTTGGTTATCATGCACTGACATGCAAGTACAGCCCAAGTGTTGTAAGTCGTCACAATACATTGAGAGATTGCATTTTTGAGCTTTGTCGGAGAAGTCATTTATCTCCAAAGCTTGAACAAGGAGGAGGAGGGGAGGGTAGTGACCAGCGCCGCCCAGCAGATATTTTGCTTCCGTCCTGGCATCTGGGTGAAACTTCAGCACTCGACAGTACGGTTGTGCATCCGCTGAGCACCAACCCTGATATCGCAGTTGCCGATGCTGAGGACAAAAAAATCGATAGTAATACCGAAAAGTGTCTTGTTTTGGGTTGGCATTGTGCTCCCATTGTCGTATCAACATACGGGTCATGGGGTAAGATCGCCAACGATTTTTGTCGCGAGTTTCGGTGAGGCTGTCCATGAAATCCGGACTGAAGACCAACAACACGTTGCCCATGCTATTTGAGCGCCTCTCAGTGACTCTCATGAGATCGAACGCGAGAGCACTTCTCTTGCGATCCGAAAGTTCGAGTTAGCCTTTATCTTTTTCTTTTCTTCTTTCATTGAACTTTTTATCTTTGACTTGTAATGTTTTGCATCGTTATCTTGTACTTTGTATTGCTTTGTGTTGGAATTTAGAAATTAGTGGTGCAATGCCTGAAATATATTTAACTTACAAATACCAAAGAAGTAAACGATTGTCAATTTACTAAGTAAGTCAGCCAGACTCAAATAATCCTGTTCAGTGTAACGATGACAGTCATATCAGAATATCGATGCCGAATGCGTATTGTGTTGTTGATTGCAAGTCCGACAACCGCACTGATGCAGTTTCCTCGAATTCTAATTCGATGCATTCATTTCTGAAAGAGGCTGGCATATTCAATATTTGGTTCAATCGAATTTCTCAATGGGACAAACATTTGACCTGGGAGAAAGCTGAAAGCAATTTCTGCTCTCTGCATTTCCTATGCGATACTCTAATTCCTTTTGTTAAGTACAAAAATATCATTGCTTCCGTCAAAGTAGATCCATGAATCAATTATTATATCTTTTGGCTTTATCAAAATCATGGACAGTCGATTTCATATTTAGAAAGAGACAAAGTGTTGAAAGAGAACAGACTCAGCGGAATAATGGTGATAGGAGCAAGAAAATCTCCTTATTGTCAGAACAACTGAAACAAGATGACAAGAAAAAGACAATGTCCCCATTCGAATGATTTACTTGTCTTTTAGTCCGGGAGCTAGCGTGAAGTTGTGCAGGGAACGAGGTAGTACATAAAACTTCCACATAGCATAGTACACCTCTAACCTACTGCAAAACTTCGCGTCTGCCGGAAATTTCTATGTTAAAATTTGCAGTCACACCAACGAAAAGTGTCTGTTTGTACACTTTACTTCATCCTCTGTCACTGAATGATAACTCATTTTGAAAGATCATGATCTGTTGATGATTTCTATAATAACCAGTTCAACAAAATACCAATTTGTGTAACTTTTATGAGCAAAAATTCGAAAAAATGGAGTCAACACCTTAAATGTCACAATTTTACCACTAGAAATACATAGGATTGTGTTATCCTCTCTATTTCTGAATAGCAAGTGATCTGATCCGGCAGACACGAAGTTTTGCAGTATGTTAGAGGTGTACTATGCTATGTGAAAGTTTTATGTACTACCTCGTTCCCTGCACAACTTCGCGCTAGCTCCCGGACTATTTAGCTATTTGACACCTGCAACCAGTAATTCTGCGAATCAGTCAGTTTGTGATTCACGAGTCATTTCTGCTCCGAGCATTAAAATTCTTAACCGACTTTCGCAACCATGGAAGGCTGATAGTTCTGTGACTTCGCGGAACTTTATTTATTTGAGAGTATCAAAGTTGAATCAATACCAAAGACAATGTTACTTCATGTTAGACGAAGTACATGTTTTCAAAAATAATTGAATACATCACTAATCATAATAATTGAAACAATTTATTAGAATGACATCGGATTCATTAAAACCTGCTCAGACGGTCCTTGTTTTCATGGTGAAATCAATTTGTGGAACGTTTGAAGAAGTAGTTTACCTCCTCTTAATTTGCAGAATAAGTGGTGAATTGATAAGGAACAACTTTTTGCCACGTTTTCTTGAAGGAGCTGGATTACTAATAGATGCGGTAATTACAGATAATCACGGCAGCCAATCGAAGGTTTTTAGATTGATGACAGCCGACGAATGATTATGTGTCAGGGTCCCTCATCCATGCAATGTTGATAGACCACTGTGCCTTCTGTTCGACACTACACACAACATAAGATAATTTTCTTGAAAAGCATGATTTTGAAGTTCCTACAGATCTTTTATCCAGCAATGAGATTCTTTGTTCCGTTTCCTTTCATGATATCGAGTCTGTCTGCCGTCAGGAGGCAGAAAAACAAAAAAAACTGGCATATAAAATTACGAAGAAAGTGCTGAATCCAACAGAAATTGAACAATTGAGAATATTCCTTGGTTAGTCATTCCATTTAGTCATGCTTAGAAGATTTGGAAAAGCCAAGTAGAGGTTGGTAACTATTTTTGATTTATTTTATCGATATATTTCGGCTATTCAAGTGCCATAGCCATTTTCAAGAAAACTGTTTTCTTGAAAGTCAAATAAGTCAAATATTCTAAGTATATATAAGTTTCTTATAAGTCAAATATTTCGTGTCCAATCCCTAAGATAGTATATAGATGTCTATGTGTAGATAATCTGACATAGTTTAAATCATAGGTGCACTGATGTTTCATAGACATCCCTGATCAAAGATATACGACAAAAACCAGGGAGAGTATAGAAGCTCGCTTAATATGACTGCGCACTTCAATTATTTCTTGGTAAGAGGAAGCATTTTGGTCTTCGTTAATCCTAGAATGATGATTGGAATCTCATGTAATGTCTCTCTCTCTTAGATAAATCATGTGATTGAAAATGCTGTGCCAAATATTTAGCACGAACTTCGCTGTCAGAGCAGTGATCCTCGAAGTTTGCGCAAATTACAGTCTTATAGGAATGCACGACAGTACAATGGAAATTTGATACACAATTCGAAACATTGCTGACGGCTACTAATAGTGTAGTCACTGCGACTCATGAGTTGGCGTGAAGTGAGATCAACATCACGGTAAGCTGAGAATTTGAATCATAAATCGATAATTGCATTATTGCTAGATCTGCTTCATTAATTTTTAGTAAATTTCTCTAAATTAGCGCCCACTTTTTAATGATCAGTTGATCACCAACCGACGGACCAGTCGATTGATATCGGATAGATCACCGAGATCGGATTAGGTGGGTAGTCTGCATCCGTACCGATATTCAATGAAAAGTAGCATTGCAAAAATGATGGATACCTCACTTTGATTAGAAAAACAAAACTTTGAAGTAAAAATAGCAATGGCAACAGTTGCAGTGTCTCATATTCGATGTAACATTTATAACTTGATAATGCATGGAACTCCCCCCTACACTACCGAATGTGTAGTATGCAGTGTATCATGACTAGTTCGCTTAGCTATTGTTAATTTCAAACTAATAAAAAAACTAATGTTGAATGCTATTTTTCTCATTTTGATTTCCATTTTCAAAATTGATTCAAGTACAAGATCAGACTGCTTTGATAATGCATTGACTCCAAAACCTACATGTAGTTAAAAATGAAGTATTCATGATAATAAATCCTACAGAGATGAGCTTCATCTTGTACTCAAGCTTCATTTTGTATTCTATCTCCTTATTAGATATCTGTGTCGATTAAATTTCAATCAGTGACGGCGTTTTCTTCCGCAGAATGCATTGGTTGAGTTTATTGGCGGGGTATTACATATCTAAATAGAGAGTATATTTTGATGGATTAGACCTTGCCTACAGACACAGTCTCAACGTGAAGTGACCAGATCAAAATAGTATCACTAAAGTACAAGTGTATCTTTGTATATCAGATACACAACTCAGAGTTGGAAGTCGGTCATGGGTCAGGTGGGTCAAGTGGGCCACAAAATCGCGTTGATCGTGGTTTATGTTTTTCCGAAAAGTTGGTGGGTCAGGTGTGTCGTGGGTCACATTTCGCGTGGGTCAGGTGGGTCGTGGGTCAGACTTCGTTGACCCACTTCCAACCAGTTTGACCAATGATAGATTTGAGAATCTCAAATACTGTAAACTTCATTTATTCGTATTCTTATCATTCATCACAAATGATTGAGTCAGTGTCACTGATGGATGCACACAGTCAAAATATGCAACACCATTGACTTTAACAAGCCTCATACAGTTTCGAAAGGGGGCGGAATTCACACAAATTAAAGGCTGGAAAACAATTGCTGCTGTCTCCTGAGGTATGTTAGTTGGTGGAGAGAAGTTGTTTGAGAACAATTGTGTATGCTCGATTCTCGGTCGCTATGTTTGACGGTACCCAATGATGTGTGACCTTGATTTCAGAGATACAGCTACTGAAGAAGTCAGGTATTCAGAAGTATTATTAATCTTGAAAACTGTCTTGCAATGCCAGCTGACCTTCGTTTTGTTTGTTTCGTTTGATTTTGTTGGTATTTCGTAGAAAATATCCTCTGGTAGAGATTAGAATGGTAAATCTCTTGTATAGATTGATCAGAGCCTAAATACTCGTATTTTCGAAATATGTAATTAATCAAAATATCTTAATATACATTAATATACATGATTAATATACATGTACATGCTTAATATCTAAAGTATTTAGCCGTTCAATGTACTTTCGCATCGTTCATGTTCCATGCATCTCATTGCTCACTCGATGCATGATAATCTGAAATACGATAGTTCATACGATGGTCATTGATATACTTATCCCTTCCACACAGACTTATTACGACAGAGCTCTGAGGAGATATTTTTTGACACTTCTTATCAATAAAAAATTTCGTTTTGATATTTGATTTGGTATCAATAAAAATGGGAATATTTACGCGATGCCGCTAGTGATTGTTATCACAGCGTACTCGCACATGTAGCGCCACGCATCAGTTCATCTATGTACATTATAAGCCAATTAATGAATTATAATCTTGTCATCGTGCAATTTTCTATTCACGCGTTACGCATGCTTACTCCAATTGCTTTTCAATGAATGTCATTCCTACCTCAAATATGCGACCGTCTACTTAAATCTAACATTAGCGGAAGTAAATGAAATTTGAATCGATTGCCATCAGAAGCAACAAAATATTAGTTTGACGATTTTTCTGGGATAATTTTTACACATGTAGTATATAACATAATAAATGCATACATAAAGGATTTAGGCCTACTGCATTCTCATTTTTTTACTTCATTTGATTAAGAAATGTAAAATTTGAAATTTAGTCTGCTGGTCCCTCAACTTAACTAATCATCTCTCTCAAGAGTTATAACAAGAAACAGAATCGTTTAAATTTTTTTAGAACCTTAGGCATTTGTGGTGCATGAACTTTGATTATGAGATAATTTTGATGAGGTTACATGTCTATTTATCATGTCACAAGTGAAAATACGCTTGAATCTTCATAACAACAATTTTGATACTACGAGGCCTCTACCTAGATAGACCTAGAATCTTGAACGAAAATGAAACTAAAGATGATGCCAGAAAAGGAAATTGCACTCACATCATTCGCCCTTGCAACATGTGGGTCAGGGTACCCTGTGGGTCAGGTGGGTCTTGGGTCTTGTTTTCGTGAAAAGTCGGTGGGTCGTGGTTAACATATGCCGTGGGTCAGTTTGGTCACGTTTCGTTGACCCACTTGCAACTCTGCCGCAACTATTCAATTTTTACAATCTTTCTACAAAAGTGATATGTATGATGCATCCATCACCTTACTTACACAAGTCAGTCAGTCGAGCAGGAAGTCAATGGATACCATTCGGCTCATTTGTTCTCAGGCGGACCAGAAATTCATGAATTGCAATAAAATTCACTTCTTTGAATTTACTACAAGTTTGAAGCTGCTATTTTTGCAATGTGCTAAATCTTCCCATGGCTTATCTCTAGGTAAATGCCAAATATTACAAATTTTGCTAATAGGGGCATGTTGGAATACATCAATGGGGAAAAATGCACAGCATAAATTTCAATTTGCGCATGCCGAAAGGTGGACCAAACCCTAGTAAGTGTTGGACTAAACGTTGTTGGACTGTTCCATCATACCCTAAATATCTGAAGCAATCTGCTTTAAAATTCTATCTCACATTCATATAAGATATTCTATGATGCTTCATACACGCATTTAGGGGGACCTGCAAGGCCTGCCTCCCTGACTGTTTAGTTGTAAGTGAGTTATACCTACTGGCTTACTGTTCTACTTGCGTGAGAAGAGCTAAAAGTTATAGATTTAATTTTGAAGAATTCGTGGAAAAACAATGTCTCGTCCATCCAAGTGATAACCTTGTTTCGCTGCAGGAATTGACTTATTCTTTCTACGTAAGATTTCGCTCTTTGTTTTCCTCACTGTTCATTGTTGTCACTTCAACATGAGCCTTCTTTAGCGTCATCAGACGTCCATGTAAATAATTATACATTGTTTGGACCGAGACATCAACATCGTATTCAGTCTTGACTTTCTGTCACAATTGCTCTAAAGTGGAACTAGGTTTTCTTTCCACTTCAGCAACAATTTCACTAATTTGATCTTCAGTTAATTTCTTTTGATTCTTTCCTTCACGATTTTTGAATATTGCCTCAACACTTCTGGCCCAGTTGTATGCCGTATTCTTGTTTATACCCAATGACTTTGTCAATTCACGCCAGTCACCTCTGTCCTCATAGCAGTTTGTAATGAACTCTCGGTCAGTAATATTGGATTTATTGTATTTACGATTATTATTCTCCATGGTACTTTAGAGCATTGGAGTATTGAGTCTTGTGCCTGCTTGGTTACTGCCGTAAATTGTGAAAAAAGAATTTTGATCATTATCAATTGGTAATGGATGAAATTCGACTTTGAAGTGTCTGAAATTCAACATAGAAATTACTCATTATCAAATGGGTAATTAACGCGACATTTTTCATATCATGCATGATTTGAAAAATGTCTGCCATGGCAGATTACCTTCACAGATTAGAGGATATTCAACTCCCGTCTACAAACTAGTAAAGGTAAATTGACACAACCCATTAATGCCAAAAGTAAAATTGGACGTCAAAACTAATCAGCTATATCTGACATAGCTGACGAGTGCAAGTGGGTCAAATTCATTTGTGCAGATGCTTAATGCAGTGCGCCAGCATGTAGGCATGATCCTCTGACCAAGAAACCTTGTGTACTACCTCATTTATCGTCTTTTGATGATGCATGTATTTACAGATAAATTTGATTCAACAATTCTGTTTGGTTTACACCTGCTACAGCAGTATGTGGTTGCTTCCTTCCCGCGCTAGACTCAAAGTCACAAACATTATACATTAGGCCTACATAAACAGGGAATCTAGACATTACTTTGGGAGTCTGGATAGAAGCAGGATCGATTGCTGATCATGGAAGTCACATGATTGATAACTTAACCTGTCGGTTGCCTCAGCTCATTGCTGGCTGTATTTAGGGGTGTATGTGCGGAATATAGCAAAAATGCTCATTTATGTCGGTCATAACCATCGGAATGAGTTCCCAGATCACTCGAAACTCCGCATTCACATATCGCTTTCGGAGATTCAATGAGTTTCCTTCATCTTCATTATTCAGGAACTTTTTACCTATCCAGAGTAGTTGGCATAATCTCAGCATCCCGTAAATCATCTTCACGCTTTAGTCAAACTAATGAAGCGACATCTTTGACAATTAGATCCAGATAGACATTTCATCTCTTTCGAGTATCTTATTGAACTTGCAGCGGCAGCAGTCAGGGAGAATGATATCAAGGCAAGAATATGCTCTACATTGTGTGATTATCACATCTACGACGGCAGCTGTTGCTATTCTTCACTTAACCTGCATCTCACTCGATTCTCATTCGAATATCTGCTTATTTACATGGAAACCTACAAGTATGTCTTCCTTATTAGTCATTAGTATAATGCACCCATCCGTGCCTCACACACGCTATTAGAATACAATACATGATGAATTTTATCAGGACTGGGCGCAAATCCAAAATTCAAAGGTTTGTCTATTCGATAGATTCACTCGAATCCCAGAATTGCTGTGCAGAATTCTTCTAATGTGTGTGAAAATAGCCCTTTTATTTGCGTCAAATCGCACTTAAATTGGCAAAAAAAAACTTTACTTTGGCACTTAAACTTTACATGAAATCATGATTAAAAATTATCGTGAAATTTTCAATTTCTACTGCACTTTTCAAACAGACCAGTTGTTATTGGTGTATGGTAGCCTCATTGAAATGAGATGACTTTGTAAGAATTCCACTAATGTTCTGTCACAGTCCAATAAAATCACAATCTCAAACTAAAACGTGCAAAATCTGCTGTTTTGCATCTATTGAAGGTGCTATTATTTTAATGTCAAAAGTAGTTTTCTTTTTGACAATTTAATGCGATTTGACGCAATGATACTGTTTTTCTTGAAACGTTTCATGGCGATTACGCGACATTTCATTAAAACGTTAAAGAACGTTCACTACATCGCGACATTCCAGGGAAAAGGGCCGGAGATGAGTTAGTGTATGCATAATCAACAAATAAAGCAAAGAGGGATGAGCATCCTTAGATATTAAACGCTCTTGAACGAAAGATGCAATAGCTCATTGTAATAATAATGAGAAGCGTTTATTGGTTGTCTGCGATACTGTGTCATTCAATTTTGATGTGCGGAAGAACTGTGACATTTAGACAATTGTTTTCGTTGATTTGTATGCGACTGGAGTAAAAATATGAGATTGGTCATATTATGAACAAGAAGAATTTCAGGTGGAATGGCAACGAAATCGACACAACAATGATTGAGTACTGAAGAAAATGCTATTGCTTCGTGTTCTTGCAGAATAAATTGCAATCAATCGCTGTCATCCATTAATGAAAAGAAAATATAGATAAATTTGACGGCGGAGCAGATCTGGAAAACAAAATTCAAGTGTGTGACGATGGTCGGACGAAAATAAATGCAACTCATTTATCATTTGTGATCAAGAGCGATTCAGTGAATTTTTCCAGAAGCCAGTGCATTCCCCAAGGATATTCTGGGTTCCCCTGGAAATAAAGTCAAAATTATTGATTGCTTACATTGTCTCCGCCATGTGTGACGGCGAACAAACCACTTAGAGAAAGATTATGGAATAAGGAAGGCGGCCATCAGCAGTGGCGCCATGAAACCATGCTCATGTCATCTAGCTGCGCCCAATGACCTTTGTTATCAGTGTTTTGTTCTGCACACCAAGAAACGAAGTTTTCAGCTTTTATGATAAGCATAATAGCAGGGATGTTTAAAAATATCAAGAAAAGCTTCGTATTACACAATGTTTGAAGTGTGGGGAATTGGCTGGAGGCTGAAACTTGTTTTATGAAAGTGGACGTTTCTGTGCTTCATTTAAAATTATTTGTACTATTGCATTGCGATTCCATTTAGTCTCATAAATACTTAAAGAATGTGATGTTGAGAAATGCACTGTGGATTTCTTTACTACAGATTGTTTCATAAAAAATGGATCACCCTTAAACATCGCCTTAACTTCAATTTTGTCTAACTCCGACAAACTTGAACAAATTTCTCTGAAATTTGGAAGATATGTCAGTTGTGCTTATTAATATCATTGTTGGAAATTTCAAGCATGAATATTGAGTTGTTTTCCTGTTATAGATAAAAAAGTAGTAGATAATTTGATCTTCATTTAGCAATGTTACACAAAATCATACCTCACTCTTATAAAATTACATTTGTTTCCTTTGTTATGTAATATGTTGTTCTACAAGCCAAAAGCTATCAAGCAAAACAAAAATAAAGAAAATCGGTCAATCAGAGCCAGTATAGCACCATTATTCATCAACAATAATGTAACTGCTACATGTGATTAACTGGACTTCATGTTCCATAGCTTCCTGACTTCGTTGCGGTGGGGTTGGCAGCACTCCTGATTGCTTTCAGCTAGAAATCTATCTCTTACCGGTTGAAAACAATACAAAGCACAAATGAACAATAACGAGATCGCATTCACAAAAGGCAAAGTCCACGCAAAACATCCAAACGTAGAGACCGCCTAATTTTGAGATTTGTTAAAGTTGATCCAAGTCTCTCGTTAACTGAGATGGCTGCACTAGTCTCGTCTATTTCTAAGTCCACTATTCGTAGAAGACTTATTGAGTCGAATTTCAAGAGCTGTAAGAGGCCCTCTCAGATCGAATTATCAGATCAGCATACAAAAAGACGTCTCAGATGGGCAATGAGTCATTGTCACTGGCAAAATCAATGGGATCGGGTTGTCTGGTCTGATGAGGCATCAGTCCGTCTGAAGGATAGTGATGGTCGATTGAGATTATGGATAAAATCTGATCAGGAAATTCCGAGACATTTACATCGTCCCCGGGTACAAGGTGGTGCGACTCTACTGATTTGGGCTGGCATTTGGACCAATGGCCGCTCTGAACTTCACATACAGCAAGGAACCATGAATTCTGAACGCTAAATATTAGCTTCTTAAGAACAGTTACTGTATCATAGCTTATCAGATTATATAAAGACATTTAAATATATTAGGGACATGAAATAACATGAAAAATGCTTTCTGTATCATACCTATGTATTATTTAGTCAAATTTTAGGATGATCCACTTTTTATGAAACGGACTGTATATCAAGAGGAGCTTAGAACATCGCCTGCAGTGCTTCCAAAAGTGTTGATTGTAGCATGGCTTTGCTAATTATATGCTCATTTCAATAAGTTGTTGACGCAAAATTTGTGCTCTATTCAGGAACAATACTTACTTTTGAGTATCAATTACTTGAAGAAAGTCCAAAAAACTGATTATTTTTTATCATTCACAAAACTTTATAAATTCATAAACTATATCGTGAACTTAATTGTAATTCGTGTGATGCAGATTCGAGATACTTATTCGAAGGATTGAGGAGCACAGATAATCATCGTCATCTATTGGTAAACATCGGCAACATCATCATGGGGATAATGACGTCAATCTTTCGGAATTTAAAATCTTAAAGCGATGCTACAGGAAATGTGATGTAAGAAATGTTGCAAATAGAGCTAAAACCATCACGCAATGAACTGAGTGACTCAGTGAGACCCAAACTTATTTAATAATTTTCCTTTAGTCTAGAGGTTACATTTTCTGTTTGCTTGTTTTTTATGTTTTTACAATATGAATCTTATGCAGGAATTATAGAGTAATAAGATTACTGACAATTACCACTAGTAGGACTCATAAGCAAGGACAGGAGTTTTCGGATGTCGTTGAAGTTAGCTCCAACTTCAACACCAACTTTTTGAATACAGTTTGTTCAGAATAGAAAACCTCATTTTCAGGTACTATTAATGACGCACAGTTTGTACAAACAAAATTTTTTCCAAAACTCGAAATCCTTCACCTTCAAAATTCAAATTTAAATTCGAAAAATTGGTGCAAGTATTGGTGCTACCTAGTTAGCGAGTTTGGACAGCATTCCGATGGAAAAATTTAGATACAAGCACAAAAAACTGAGTTTGTACAGCAACTTCCAGCACTTTCCTTACACGAACAACCCGCAAAAACCGCCAAAAATCGATTTTTTTTCAAAAAATGATAAGATTTTCCAGAAAAGTACTTGGTGTTACACGGAAAATGAGTTTGTCCAGTGCTCTAACCGGTGGAATAGTGTTCTACTAATCGAGTCTGAGTTTGAACACACACTTCTCCGACGCCGGTCTTCTCCTAGACCGGTATTTACCGGTCGTAGGAGTGCTGGAGTGTCGGAGAAGTGTGTGTTATATTATTATTATATTATAGACTTCCAAAAAGGAACTCTCCTTTCTCTTCCTCTTATTGACTACTTGCGCTTTTATACATTGAGATCCGGATTATTTAGGATGATGTGCATTTAATTAAGATCTGGTATTCGAGGTCTTGCATGTAATTAACGAGCTTTGCGGTAATTTTATCTGTGATTGTTATCTTGTGTGTCAACGGGTTTTACAATAACTGTAGTTCCTTATTCAACAATGAACAAATGCATGACCACTGCGCGCAAAAGATAGGACAACAGGACATTTCACTACCATCAGCTGTGACCAACAACAGGCGAAACAATACATGCCGCAGACAGGAAAATAGCTCTTTTATGTCTTAAAACCGTTCTGGATTTTGTCTTCTCGGTTTTCACAGAATATTTGAATGATGTTGCAGCCATCTTTTATCAATATTTCAAAAATTCACGAAATCTACTGATTGAAAATAATTGCTATAGAAAACAACGAAGACAACAAATTCCAATGAAATTTCAAAATTTTATGAATCTAGATGCGTACATCTTGATGAGGAATTGCGTAGATTAGACAACAGAAAGCGGATTCCATAAGAGCACATATGGAACATCTATCATATACGAATCTTAATTTAGACCAGGTTATGGAGTCCTTGAAAGACTTATGTGAGTTAATTTTTAGCAGTTCCAAGAGCTTTATTTGCATTGTCTATTATAGAACCTTCTTCTCGAATAAAAAATACAGAGGGTATCACTGCTGGTCCAAAACCCAATTCCTTAATGCAATTAGTTTTATCCTGAATAACACTTTTGTCACTTTCGGGGGACTTGTCTTCAAGCAAATTCGAGGCATACCTATGGGTGGGAATTCCAGCTCGCTCTTAGCTGACCTGTTTTTGGCTTACAGGGAGTTTTATTTTGTGAGGGGACTCCTAGCGAGTAAGAGATTTGGCTTAGCAAAACTTCTCTCTCGTACCACTAGGTATGTCGATGACATTTGTGTGTTTAACTTCAAACATTTTGATAAGATCCTTCCTGAAATCTACCCGGTAGATCTCTTGGCTTGCAGAAGCGGGGACAACAACAAATGTGTTAATTATTTGGATGTTAAAATCAGGATCGAAGATGGTGGCCATTACATCACAGAGGTTTACCATAAGGTTGATGAGTTCAGCTTCCCAGTGGTGCTGTATACTTTCCCCGAGAGTAACATGCCTTTGAACACTGGCTTAAACATCTTTGCTGCCCAACTCATCAGATTCGCTAGGATTTCATCTGATGCTTCCGCCTTCATATCAAGAGCTAAGGGCATTTTTGATATCTTTAAAGGACGGGGTTATAAGAATAATTTGCTGGTTAATTCTTGCATTAAGTCCTTCTCCAAGAATAGGTTCCTCGTTTTTAAGTTTGGTTGTTTTTCACCCCGCCAGATGCCATCCATCATTGGCATGTTGGGCTAAGATAACCTCTTCTAGTTTCAAGTGCGTCCTTTTGTCCTAATATATTAAAAAAAAATTTATTTTCGGTTTGGTTCTGCTATGTTTCCTCAGGCTTGGAGAGACCTTCCATATCGTACATTCGATATGGTTGGCCTGGCCCCGCCATGTGGTATAGGTTGGAGGTTAGGGGCCGAAACCTTGCTTCATGCAGCCACATGGTTCCTCCCTGATGACTCCATACATAGCAAACTTAATTTTGGTTTTTTAGGTTTCTTTCTTGTTTGATAAAAATTAAATCGTTTATAAGTTTTAATTTTATTTCCCTTACCGTCTTTAGTTGAGTAGTCTTGCCTTTATACGTATTTCAGTACCTGCTCTATACTAGAGTAGGTTACTCTATGTTGTCAGTATTATTTCATTCATTCATGACTTTTAATTACCTAATTATTTACAAGATTCTCCACTAGGGTAATTGTTTAACTTTGGCGTCTTCCGTTTCCTGGATCCTTCGAATTTTTTAACCGTGTCGTGTCTTAATTTGATATCATTTATCGCTTACTTCGCACCTCTCTTGCTATCATTATTAGTAAGAAAATGGAACAGATATGAGATTACATGGAATTGACAGGATATAAACATTCATTGACTTCATGTTTATCCTGTGTATCTTGATCGGTTGCTCGAACAATGAGACTTTGTAAACGAACTATTGTGATTTGATGCGTAAATAATGTTCACAACCGTCATACTGTAATTGCGCTTGATGCCATAAATGGAATATTAGATTAAGTGAGCAATCCACATCACAAAAATATTGAAGAATTGCTTTTGAAAAAGATGCTTTAGAATCAGATGCAATGAAAATTGCAGGAGATCAGTCAGCACAGCTACCGTTAAGCATGAGAGCTGAGAATGGATTTAGTAGACCACAAATATCCCTGTTCTACAAGATTGTCTGTCGCTGAATTGCTCATTCTCAAGATAGGTCCATAATTGTGATCGCATTCATTTTGATAGATTTTCGGTAATCCATGCACATGCTGGCTACCAACCAACCGGCATCTTATCACCAATCTTTACTTTCAGGAGTTGTCTGTTAAAAATCATTTTTGAAATTAGAAGATGTTTATTACAGTGCTGGATAAAGTCATGTTTGGTGTTTTGAAGTTCTCTGCAGCAGGGCGGATAAAAAACATGACTAAAGCGTTTTTTCAAAAATCTTTTTCCTGTACTAGCATTCGATTGAAGCAATGTAAGTTTATCAATTATGTCGCTAAGTAAATAGATTCAGCATTTCCAATGAAAGATAGATTTATATTTATGAAATTCGATGAAATGTTTTTTGAGAAAAAAATATTCAATTTTAAATGAAATTTGAGAATTGTGATGATGTTTGTATTATGCTCTGTTAGTACCCTAAATAAATAGTGTTACTTTACAAAATACGAAACAATAGCACTAAACTAAGATTACAGAAAGAGTATATACACGTTTAGATAATACCCGTAGGCCTAGTGCTTACATCCCATAAAAGTGATGCTGCATGTAAACAGTATTATTATTTTTTAATTTTTAACTTTCTAACTTCACCATTAATTTACTTGTTATTTGTTTCAGAATTACTTATTTATTATATATATTTTTTTAATTTTATTTATTTGTTTATTTATTCATTTATTTTATTGCTGGGTTTTTATCATTTATATTTAGTTGAAATACTACTTACTTCATTCTTACTTCATTACTTTTGTGTGTATCATATCATTGTACATATACAGTAGAACCTCCATATTACGGACACCGTCGGGACTGCGCCTTAGTGTCCGCATTTTAGAGGTGTCCGCAATATGGAGTTACCAGTGATGATACGAACATTATTCTGGACTGAGCTTAACTGTCCGTAATACGGAGGTGTCCGCTGTATAGAATGTCCGCAATAGGAGGTTCCACTGTATATCCTTTTTGGTTTTCTATTGATTTTGGTTCTTTCTTGACTTACTGATGCACTTATTTACATTATTTTATTTTTGTGCATTTATTTGTAATGACATAAATTCTCTTATTTGCTGTATAGTCTGATGTTCTGACTTGTATCTGTTTGGATCGCGACAATTGCTCTATTGGCCGCTGATTTGCATGTATCTATTATCTATTGTCTTCATTATCCGTGTAAATGTTCTGTTTGATTTCAACGTAGTGTGAACGATATTTATGTGTTGTCTGCTGCACCAAGTATTATATTAACTTACTTACATTAAACTTGAGAATAAACCTATTAGTTTAAAGGGAGCAATTACACATAATTTCAGCGCTTAGGGAGGAATCTGAGCAAAAAGACAAGCAACCAGTGTTAAATCATTGAAAAACCTGCGTTAAGAATCACGTCTCAAAACACTTGTTTTTTCAGCGTGTTTTAAACACTGTTTTAAACAATTTGTTCAAAACAATCCCCACCCTGCTCTGCATTAAGTTGTATATCTTCTGAATTTTCGTCCAGAGATCTTTGGACACTATCAGACATGACAAATTTAAAGCAGCTCTAACTTTTTGTGAATAAAGGGTGAAAACAGCAGTCACATAGAAAAGACGTCAGCATACCATGACACAATTTGTGCATGACTGTTGATGGCGCTTTGTTTGCTTTCAGCAATATTTTTCCAGGTGTCTCAGATGTAAATTTGCTACCGAAGGGTAAAAATATCTATATCAAAATTGAGCACCAAGTGCTTTTCAGGGTGAAAGTGATTACATCACCAAACTGATTCGAATGATCACAAACTTTTATTTACGCGTACGTTTTTTACGCTATGGGAAACTGCATCATTAGAAGCAGATTTTCTCTAATTCCGGACTGTCGAGACAAGAAGCAACGAAACTCATACCCTTTCAGGGGAAATAGATCGTTCTTTGAGAACGATATTGTTTTGATATAAATGACATCCATGTACCTACTTTAGACTTTAGTCAGAGAAGAAATGTGTACATGACGGTCATTTCATCAAGTACAAATAACATATCCACAACAAATCATTAATTCATCATGCCTTGGTAGCATAGATTTTAATCTAAATGACTGTCAAACAGTCCTTTCCAGTAGCGGATCCAGAGGGGGGGGGTCCTGGGGGTCCGGACCCCCCCGTTTGGTATGTACTGGCGCCTTGTTTTTTATATTATGTGTTTGTGGCTAAAAAAGATTATAAGTGCCTTGAAATTCCCCACTTAGACATTCTGGCGTTTCTAGCACCCCAGTTACTGTTTGATCCACCCTCTCTAGGGCGCCCCAGTTTCTGTTTCAGTAACTCTCTCTCTAGGGAGCCCTAGTTACAGTTTCATATACTCTCTCCAGGGCGCCCCAGCTACTGTTTCATCCACCCTCTCTAGGGCGCTCCAGCTACTGTTTCATCTACTCTCTCTAGGGCACCCCAGCTACTGTTTCATCTCTCTAGGGTGCCCTAGTTACTGTTTCGCAGGGTTGCCAACTCACACAGTTTACTCGTGTGTCACATGGTTTGGCCCTGCTGCACACGGTCACACGAATGAAACTAACAATACACACGGCAACTCCCCGTACGGATATATGCAAAACATACGTGCAGAGGCATCCCAGGAGAATGTTTGAGACGTTCATTACTCGAATGTGATTGTCTTGTTGTGGCAACGGTGAATCGATGTGCATATTTTATGTACTCATGTTTTCGTATTCAAAAATGTATTTTTATTCGTATCGAAAACTTTGTAATAAATTTTACAAAAAAACTGACACTATGTGTTTTATTTTCAGATTATTGATAGAGAATCAATGTGTCCCATATTTTGAATAATTAAGCTGTTATTATTTACTCAAAAGTAGGCCTACAAAACAGAGAGCTTCTCCTTACTCTCTGGTACGAAAGGTTTATTAGAAATATGTGAATGCGAAAATTCTAAATTTGCGAAAACTAAATTACGAAAATATCAAATACAAAATAAGAATTACGGAATAATAAATACGAAAATTTGCCACAAAGCTTTTTAAATCTGTCACCTTGTTTAAGTGACGTGTTCATTATAGCAAAGTCTTGCCTTGCGGTACTGGCCGATGAGCCTCTATGGATATCTGTGTGCGCCCCCCTCCCCGATGTTTGGACCCCTCCCTTTCGAAAATTCTGGATCCGCCCCTGCTTTCATTAACGGCCACACGTCCCCGTCTCCCGCTCGACTGTCTGAGAGAGAGTCTTCACCATAGGGAAGTCCGCTATCCTGTTAACTCCTACATCAGTGTGCATGACACAGTTGATTCCAGGCCTGTAGTTGTATGATGATGACCTCATTGCTAAAAATAACCTCATTGACTGTTATGCTTGCTGTAGAATTTTCCCATTCGATACGATGTCCTTCATTGATCGAGTGCTCTGTCCCGTTGGTAGTAGTGGTCAAAATACCGGACCGCTTTTACAGAACCGGTATTTCGGTATTTGAGCAATGATAAAACCGGTATTACCGATTTTAAAATGAAGACATGAATAATACATGTTTTCATTAAAAAATCTTGTTGAAAGTATAGCGAATGTAATAAGTCTATGAGTGCATTATGTTAAAATTAAATTTAAAGAAGATTCTCTTTCTGATAAATGTTTTAGCGAATGAACCGCAAGGCATCTGCCATTTTGTCTGACAGCCGTTAGGAAGGCCAAGCCAATAGTGGAAAACACTCCGCTTTCAATGAAGTCGGTGGAATGTTGGGAAGACAATCGAAAAGGTTAAAGACGAAATTCGAAATTACTACTCTGATCTGCAGATGAAATCTCACTTGATGTGACTTGACTGAAATCAACGATTCTGAAATTACTTTTCCAAATACACTATAGTCCCGTTATAACGTATACTCTTTGGAATGAAAAAATGTCCGTTATATCCGATGTACGTTATATGAAGGGGAAGGCTCAGGGGGGGGGATGATGTTCTCAAACAAACTAGTATTTCATTTTTGTCTCTGATGTGACCAGGGGCGTCGTGCGCCGCAAAAACTTGAGCAGGCCCATTTTTGTGACATCATTGTTCATAAGTTTATGGGTCCACGCCACACCATTGACTTTCACCCGTGACCGTGACCCTTGCTGTCAACCCCCATGCGCCTGTAGGCCTATAAATGTACACATTTTGAATTTTCTATTTCTTGCTATTCTGATTGTTGAATTCTAATTCATTCATTCGCCCTTTTACACTGTTTAAAGTGATGGCAACAGAGTTAAGATAAACAAGTTTTATATTTCATTATCTCTGAAAAATTACGTGATACACGTAGACAACACACCGCTTTGGAGATATCTGAAACTCAGCTATTTAACAATTCAATCTTCGAAAACACGATTGACAAGGGAAACAATCTACCTACTGAGTATTATAAGCTGGTACTCTCACAAAATCTAGTGGTGTAGATCGAAAACAATTCAAAAAAGCAGATGCTGTTAAAAGACATAGGTCTACATGCAGACAAAATATCACTGTGTATGCCTAAACAAGGAAGTGGTGTAGTGCATGTGTTTCATATGATCAAGAAAACAATAACGAGGATGAAAAAGCTTGTAAAAATGGTGCTGTGAAGTCTAACAATTAGGCATAAAAAGTACAACTGGTTATGAGGAAAATTACACGTTTACAAAAAATGATTCTAAGAAAATCTGTTGGCATGGCATGGATTCATCAGTCGTCTTTGGATTCAGTCACACAAAAATCGGTAAAACAAATTTCGGTGCTATGAAGGCAGTTCATGCACAAAAAGTTAAATTGGTTGAGGGTAAACTACACGTCAACAAAAAATGATTCTAAGAAAATCTATCGGCATGGTATCATGGATTTCATCAATCGTCTTTCGATTTCATGGCACAAGCACAAACTTGGGATAAGCTATGAACTTACATTGTTAGATCTAGCAATAAAAACGAGAATAGGAAATTTCTGTGTTATACACGTACATGTACAAGCAAACGTCACACAATTATGTGTATGTATACACCGGTAATACACATGTAGGCCTACCGGTATAGGCTTCTACATGTAAACTGCATGCATTACATTTAAAATGTTTCATAAAAGCAGCTTGCACACTTGTAATTGTATAGGCCTAATGTTGCTGATATGCTGGGCTACTAACACTAAGTGTAATCAGAATGCTTTCATACATACAATGTAGAAAAACCGATTTACAACTTGAAGTATAGACTGGTCTTGAAATACACTGTTTGCACGTACATACAATTGATTTCTTTTTGTATAGGCCTAGTTAATTTTATGTCCTAAATCTTAAATCTACGGATACATGTAGATAGGCATATAGAGACCACAAGTAAAGAGCTGCTTTTATGATAGATTTTGCACAGTGGAAAAGCTATTTGCGACGCTCAGCAAATGATTCCCAGAAGTAGTCCCGGCAAGCGGCCAGTGACAGCTTCTGGGATCGAGCTGCTTCAACTGCAATGACCATCAAGTCATTTAGACGGTCCTGGTTCATTGTGGTTCTTAAGTTGTTTTTAACAAACTTCAACGCGGAAAAAGAACGCTCACAAGATGATGATGTTACGGGCAAAGTCAGTACAAGGCGGTACAACTTGGCTAAAGATGCAAGCATTTTGTGCTGATTGTTATTTACCATGTACAAATATAAGTTGTGCACGTCATTTGGTGCAGTTTGCGTTGAAGATAAATGGTGGACAAAAAGTTGGTATTCCGCTTTAAGCGTATCTGAACATGGAATATCACGGGGATAAAATGTTGCCAGTGTGAACAAAGAATTCAAATTCTGAAGTGACGGCGACTCAAGAGCTTGTATTGATTTCAATAGTGGATTTAGTTCAATACTAAATCGTGATTGCAAAGCATTGAGCATGAGATCTATGACCTCATAGTAGAATTCAACGCGACATTCCTGTTTAACATCAAAGCAGGTCTGATTTGCAGAATTTGCATCGATTCTTGAGGACACCTTTCTGCGACGGGGAGCAATAACTTCAACGCCAATGCTTGCTGCCATTGATTCGGCTCGATCCCAATATTCATCATATTTCTCTTGATTTCTCTGAGATTGAATTGCAGCGATCAATGCTTCAACAAGGGATACAGCAGAAGAAATGTCTATCTTGGATGATTGCAAAGATTTTGATGCAATATCACAAAGCTTCAAAATTTCAACGAACACTGTTAGACAGAGACAAAATTTGAAATTCATGCTATTGTGAAGAGAAATTGCATTTCCAGCAGTATCTGAGTCGTACTTTGCATCTGTCGAAATGTCATTTAGCGTCCGTGCAACTGCGGTGATATTGTTCGCCAACACAGTGCAATTTTGGGAACGTGAACACCAACGAGTAGTACTCAGTGATGTCAATGTACCTGTATGATGCACCGTCTCATCATTGTCATCCTTAGACTGCTCATTTTTTTTGAATCTCTTTAAAGAGACCGTGTCGTTTGGTCGAGTGTTCAATAAAATCGTACAATTTCTGCGCAACACCGAAAAAGTTACGTGCAGTAACGTTGTGCGAACAGGTATCAACAACTACTAAATTCAAGCGATAGGCATAACAATGTACAAAGTGTGCCTCTGAACAATGTTCCTTCACACGAGCCTGTAATCCACGATATTGCCCCGCCATTGTCGCACACCCATCGTATCCCTGACCACGCAATTTGCTCATGCTTAGGTCATATTTATTCAATAATAAGCACAATTGGTTATACAGGCTTTCACCGTCAGCGTGTTCTGCATGTGAAATATCTAGCAAGGCTTCAATCAATCACGTCACCCTCTTCTTTCACAAATCGAATAATCATTGAGAGCTGGTCTTTCTTGCTTGCATCAGGAGTAGTGTCAAGGCATATGGCGAAGTACACAGCATCCTTTATTTCCTTGACTATATCTTCGCGAAGAAGTTGAGCATTACTATGGATCATCTCATTTTGAGAGGTTGGTGATGTATAACTAGGCCATGCTTTGGGATTTCGCTCTGATTTTTCCAGATGTGCTTTCGGTTGTTCATTCCACCTCCCAATCAAGTTTACAATTTCCAAAAATACTCCCCGGTTTGATGAGGTTGGACTTTCGTCGTGACCTCTGAAAGGTAATCTTAGTCGAGAAATTGTATTTGTCACATCGAATAAGATGGGGAGAATGTTCTTTCGACTCTCTCTCTGTCCTTCCATCATCCATCCAAGAAAGAGCTATCAAAGAAAGACATTGCGCATTATACAGCTACAATATGCAAAAAATCATAAGTGTGCATGTAGATTCAAGAAAAATTTTGCGAGGACAGGTGTTAGCATTTACGAAAATAATTTCTAAAAAATCACTTTTCGATACCTCAGCTACATTCCTCTTCAATATGTTAAGTAATCCCTTCCATTCCCTTGCATGTGCAATGTACATCGCACGTATGTACATTTGTAGAAATACAAAAGAGACAAAGACTTTGCTTCTGCATTTACTTCATGAAAGAACATTGTTGAAATTATAAATTAGATGTTGTCTTCATGATCGGCTTGTATCCAAACATATAGGCCTGCATACAAGTGTAGAAACGAAGTGTCTAAAATTTCGTGACATACCTTAGCTGTGCATTCAATCCAATTGCAGTTGCAGCATAATGTCGACGAAAATTAGAGTCAAGGTCACAAAATTCATAGGATGCGTTTTACACTTGTCAGCACATTTCATAGAAGCGATGTTATTCGTCGTGACTCGTGCAAGAATGTTTTAGATATCTTGGATGATGATTTTCATTGTAACGTTCTTGTAGTTGCATATGCCCGACATATATGCTCGAACTTGGAGAAATGAATTTTGGTGTTTCGATGAAAAAAGGACGGCGGAGATAGATGGAAGAAAGCTCTCGACTTTATAAGCTTGCTCACGGTTCTGAGATCAATGCACAAAGTGTATAAACAAAAGTCGGTCTTAAATTTTGTGGAATGAGCTCGGTTAAAATGTATATTGATATGTTTCGTTCAAGTTGCTAGGAGGAGGAGGATATACATGTAACTTGCACATGGACGACCGACGTAGACAGCTTATTAAGTCTTCAGCAATGATGTTACAAACAAGTGGCAGCCGTACAGTCAGAGTCTCTGACTCAGAGACTCGAAATGAGACCGCATTGAAGAGCAGATCGACTTTTGTGACTTCATGCGGCTGCGTGCAGTCAGATGACCTTGTCCGTCTAACCGTCACATTGTGGGGAAAATAGCTTCAAGCAAATCCCGAAGCGAGTTTTCATGGTGATGGTAACGCTGTGCAGTTGTCAGAAATCACGTGATTTCATTCAAACTAGTCGCTGTGACTCGGCTAGGCAAATCACCGTGGCTAGGCGCAGTCATCAATGAGAGCAGCAGTTTATTGTATGACACTTCATCCGACGACGGTGTGCGGATAGAAATGTACTGAACAGAGAGTTAGTCCTACCGCTTCTGCCGTCGTCAGTTGGGTTAGCTGGTAGGCCAACTTTGGGAAAAGTGTAGACAGAAAAAATAGGACGACAATTTCTTGTGTTCAAAATCTTGAGCAGGCCAGAGCCTGCTCTGGCCTCAATGGCACGACGCCACTGGATGTGACCTTTGGTGCGTTAGTGTGATCGAGGCTAGGAAGGCTTGTCTTCTCTACTGAATCACCGAGTGAAAAGGCAATCCCTTTTTCATTATTACGGGTCATTCCCTCAGCTATTTCAAGCTTTGCATGCACTGTTGTCGCTGTACTTTTGTTTGACGGAGAAAGTTGATATCAAGACAGTGACAGCTATATGCACGAGAATAAACAATTTGTTTGTATTACATTTCGGGTCTGGTTATAGGCCAGAGTCCGGAGTCCTATCATTTGATAGGACTCCGACTCCAACAAAAATGATAGGACTCTGGGACTCCGATTCCGCATCCCTGCGTTATAGCGGGATTATACTGTATTCATTGTCTTCATCGCTGACATCTTCATCTTCTCTGCTTCTTCAGAAGATTGACAGTCCATCTTGGAAATTAGTGTATTCCTCTTTCCGGTACTATTCAATATCTAATTCAGTATTCGAAATAGCATGTCTTCACAACAGTCCTCTTGTCGAGCATGGATTACGGGTTGTTTTGTTACATAGCCGATTGATCTGTGTACTGATTTTGAAGTATTCTCTGTTCGATGACTCTTTTCATGCCCTTAGCATCATTTGTTCTGTAAAATTGCACAATAGAAGGACAGCATAAGATAAACCGGTATTTGGAAATCGCAAAACCGGTTCTTGGTATTTCCGAAAAATAGAGAATCCGGTAAAACCGGTATTGCGAAACCTAGTTGGTAGTTGACAGTTAAACTGTTGCCTGTTTCCGCTACTTGGGAGATATAGCGGATTCCGATAGTGGAGCGGTGACAGTTATAATTGAGCGAATTCCATCGGTCTTGAAGAAATTCCGAGATCTGTCACCTATCTTAGCCGGTCGTGCTTCTCCATATTGGCCGAAAAGAAAGATCTTTGCATCGTGCGTCAGAGTGAGACATGGGCTATGACAGCTGCAGATAACAAAGGAATGGAGGTAACAGACAGAAGTATGATCAGATGGAAGTCGAACATCTCTCGAAGACAGAGTGGCCAGCAAAGTGGCCAAATATTCACTGCATTGCGACAGACCTTTGTTGTCAATCTACTGTGTGACGTAGTCGAATGACATGCTGATATGCTGTCTCGCTACAACATGAATGCTGGTAGCGTTCTGTCAATACTAATAGGACAATAAGCTGTCGATATCACTTCCAGATGACTTCTGCCCTCACTCGCATTCTTTTTGAAACGCGCAGTGAAGAAGCCTAGTGAAGGCCTAGTGAAGAAGGTGCGAGGTCGTCTCCACCGCGGACTTCGGTTCGATTCCTAAGTCGGGCGAGTGGGGTTGGGGAATCAAGGGTGTTGGTGTCTTGTATTAACTTAATACTTGTCATTCTCTTTAGATATTGAATGCATTGCGACAGACCTTTGTTGCCAAACTACTTTTCTCATCTTGAAAAGTTGGAGTTGCATTTAATTCGTCACCTCTGATGATGCCCGCCCCCAGCGCACAGCTGGACGAAAATTCAAAAGATTAACAACTTAGTATTGGGAACTCTGGTTTACCTTAAAAATCAATTACGAAATGTCGCTTGGTAGTCAACAATCGGAGCCATCCTTTTAGACTGAGATCGCAGGTATTGACTGCAATTATACTTCCTTTGTCATCTTAGGATACGTACAAGTATTTTTAGAGAGGTTTATGGGAGACTTTTGCCGAACAGTTGACGCTTTAAATTGTAATTTTGCTGTGTGGAGGAACAAAAAAAGCACGAATTTGAAAATCATATCGCCTTCATCAGAGATGTCATCATTCATTTACAGGGATGCTCATTGGGAGTTGGGACGTCTTTCTTATTCCCACATCTATCCCATCCCTCTGGATTAGTCAATTATTAGTCCCCACAGGTCCACAGACTTTCAACAGATCTTGTCAACACCCTAGTATGTAGGGATTGCAATCCCGGGATAACGATCACTGTCTAAATCAAGAATCACGCGTTTTGGACAACTGTTGGCTTTCTAGAATCTGGGAAACGTTTTCGATGGGATTCAATTACATGAAATAAGTATTGTCTTTGGTACTCATCCTTCGTCAAAATGGGAAGATAGTCCTGAATGAGTGCCACTCCTCTCTCGACAAAGTCATTGGTCACTTTGAGAGAATGTACTCTGTCCCGACACGTAGTATAATCTTCGCAGTCACTCCATATGGATGGATCGGCATCAAGAAATCCCGATGACGATCCAATCAAGGAGAAAAATCGTCGTGTGGTACTGGTTACGAAATCAGGAATAGTTTTTGATAATAGATCAGATTCATGTAAGTCCAGACTTAGTCGTTTATTAGGCCGAGTACTTCCTTCTCTCTGCAAGGATTCTACCATCTTTCTTTTCGTCGTAATATCAATGGAATCATCGAAGAAAGACAGACCAACCAACTCCTCTGACAAATACCAGAGATGATTTCTGAATGAATTCGCAGCTGCCTGGGAGATGGCACGGTCATTATACAGAAGTAGATCCTTCAGAAATTTCAGATCATTTTTTGGAGCAGATGCGGCGCTCGAGGTGGTGAACCAGTAAGGGATGTACAATGAAACAATGAAGGTTACGAACTTCTCTATTCCGTCTTTTTCTGATTTAGTGAGATGAAACTGGTTACGGAATAAATATATCTTCATTGAGTAGATTATCTTCGCCATCCATCTGGCACGATGGCAAGCACCGGGACGTTGGATACGCACTCCTCGGGGAGGTTCTTCCCGGACGATAAGTAATGTCAGCTCAAGAAGTTCTTGATAATCATCTCTGGGCTGTTTATTATCCAATTGATGTTCACAAAAATCAATCAGCTCATTTACTCGTAAAGGAAGATTATCAAGTGGTGAGTATTCTTTCGCATCAATTGAAGCCCATTTCTGTTTGAATCGTTTGAATATTGGGATATCTGGGCCATTCGATACTATTTTAGTGCAAGCATTGAAAACTTTATCGATCACGATTTCAGCAACATGTTTTCTACAAGCCAAGTGGAGGAGCTCTCGGCTCATCATATTCTGAAGTAGTGTGCAGGCTCCAGAACAAATCCCGGTGTTGCTGGCTGTCGTGTCAAATGTCATACTGGTGACATGATCCGCTATATTCCAATCTGTTAACGTCGTAAATACTTGCTCCGATATTGTCGCTCCAGTTCCTGAGTTTAGTTTTGGGACACTGAGGAGTTTTTCTACTACAAATCCAGAGACCAAGATCGGCAAGCGCTCATGTTTTTCTATACTTTGTTCATCGCACACTAGTTTACCATCCCAGTAAACAGTGAGTGGCACTGTCGGCTGAAAGCAAGTCTTTAAGGAAGTAAATTTCTCGGTTCGTGTCTTTTGGCGCATGCGGCGGATCGACTGTCGACTGATCGGTAGTGTAGAAGGATTATGACCAAATGAAGATGCTGCAGCAGCCAGTATGTGGACAGCATTGCGGTCAGTGGTTTTAGTGCGATCAAGAGCAAAGGCGAGATCTTTAGAAATGCTATTTTTCGATTTGCACTGTTTCTTCGAAATTGTTTCATGATGCACATCGCGTTCAGGAGAACTGTCGGCGTTCTCACTATCACTGTTATCAACGAAATCAAAGCTGACAACAGCAAACTGAGATTCTCTTCTTTGTACATTATCTTCTTTTCTTTTCACGGCTTGTTCTTCTCGCCTCATGCGATTATTTTCAATTTTGGACAATTTCTCGTCCACACCAAGCATCACACCCTGTCTTCCAGCCATTCTCTGTGCAAGCAGGAAGGCTTTATCCTCTTCGTTTTTAAGTATATTCATTGAATCAGCATGAGCTATGTCAAAAAGATTTTTCATAGAATTTTTGAAATCATTCCTGCGATTTTCTTCCGTTTGAGACATTCTCTCTTTCCGTTTCCCCAGATTTCTCCATTCCTCGAATAGACCTTTAATCTTTCTGATTCTATGCTGTGGTTGAGTGATTGGGAGTCTTGCGCCATTCCAGAACGATATGACCTCATCGTCTACTTCTGATGCCGCATCATGCAAAATCTTTTTATCAACCCGTTTCAGATAAAATAGTCGCCTCAAAACTTCGCCAGATGATGGTAACTTTCCACCTGTAAGTACTTTTAGAGGTTGACCAACAAGCCAGATATTGGTATCGTTCCGTGTATTTACCGTTTTACCGCAAAGCGCCATCACCACCTGAAAAAGAGAACGAGATTTGAATATGACACCAAGTAGAAACAAAATAGATCAGATTACGTTAGTTTACTTAGTATTTCATTCCCAAAAAATATTATGAGACATAAGTAGTTAACTATTTTTGTTAAAGTGTTTGATGTTGCAGAAGAATATTCAAGTTCCCAATGGCTCAGTGGGTAAAGCGGCTGACTACACTGCCTCGGTCGCTGGTTCGAATCCGCTGCATCGCACAATTTTTTTTGATTCCATTCAATGTTCACGTGTTCCCCATTGCTTATTTGAACAATATTAGTTATTCTATTATTTTGAGTCAGTAGGTCATTTTGATCAGTAGGTCTAGCGACTATCTAGAAACGGACTAATTTACAATCTGTTTGACTTTTGTAAATACGGAAGTTATCCTCTATCAGTATCGTCAACTGTCTACGGATTATATTGTTTAAGCCCTACTGTCTAGACGCCCTTTATAATTTAGGCTACATTATATATGACGAATTTATTTATCATATGATTATGCGCTTTAGTATAATGTATGATAAATATGACAGTGTGAAGTACTTACCAATCAAACTGAGCTTCGTTGGGAGAGCAGCTGACAAATCAAGATATTATGAAAGTGAAAGTATATTCAAATCGGTGTCGTTGCAATTCGAACATTTCTTTGATTAAGTTAAAGTTTAAAAAAAAATGATATCAATCGTAATAAATATCAAATAATAGTCGCCACAAAATATAAGAATGCGATAAAAAGTAAATGATATGAAGTCATCACCTGATCAATAAGCCTTTTCGTCATGTAATGACGCCTTACAGAGTCTTTAATAATTACAAAATCATCATATCATAATTTATTGCCCTCAATAAGAAGGGAATATCATATGTAACAGTTACAAAATATTTTTGAATTGCCAGGGAGTGATGTGTAAGTAGTATATTTGTAAGTAGTATTAAAAAATAGCTATTTTTTGCAATTTTCACTAACTTCAAGGTCTTTGGGGCACCCCTAAACTTGATCGTATCGAGCTGAAAATTTATGTGCGATCGTTTCTTACCAAGTGTCACAAAATGCGTGGGTGAGAGGTAGACTTTTCGAACTTTTATTTTTTTGGACCACCCTAATATTTATATATTATTATAATGATTATTATTTATATATTATCTGCTTTGCATACCGTTACATGTTTTGTATCAAAAACTAGATGATTATTTTCTTAAAATTTTATCTGTTTTGCTAGGTTTTTATAGCGCATTTCAGTTTGATCTGTGAGACTATATTTGGGTATTGAATTGGATTTGTTAGAATCATAACAAAAATTTCTAAAAATCTAAATTAATTTGTTAGAATTCTCATAGCGGTTCTCAATTTGATGTGCTATTGTACTGTAATGGTTATTTTGCTGATTGTTGTAAACATATTCATAAATACATGTATACTATTCGTAATCATACATCGCTCTTGATGGTAATAACTATACAATTTATTATGTCGTGTAGCTTAAATCTATCTGCACGAAGATCGCAAATAGACCTAGCTACATGTAAGCCCTAGATTACTTAGCATGAAAGTATAAATTGACAAAATCAAAATTGTCAATGTGTTAACTCATATGCAATCTACCATCCAGCTCATGTGAAATTCTGTGATGATCGAAAAAACGGCCCGATTAACCAAATTCAATGGCACTCTGTGGCATTCTATGACACGCAATGGGAGTGCCATAGCACACCTTACCATTCAATCGAAGTCAGTTGGATCCAATTGCACTGGAAGTGGGAAAATATGAGTGCCATAGAAGCTATCCAAAAGAAGAAAACGCGCAGCGACAGTTTTGACTCCGTAATCTGACTTTGTCCAATGATATTGCAACATTTGCATGTTCAGTATAATTTCAGATGCCTTTGGCATGTGCAACAGTCATTGTTAATCACATCCTTTGGTCGTGTCTCAGTGTCTCGTATTTTCATGAAAATCCGTCGTTTGCTGAATCAATCATCTTATCCGGTTTGTCTCAATCATCACACCAATGGAGTAAGTTCAAATGAAACCTCAGTCGTTCAGTATCATTGTTCAGTATCATTTGTATAGTCCATCAGTCAAATCATCAAGTCCTCATTGTTCCAACAATTCATTCACGCACTGTTTTATTGAATTATGCAATTATTTAAATTTTTCGAGGTAGGAATTAGAACTGCTGTGTTATAAGATTTATGTAGACAGTCTTATCTATTCCTCGTTCAATTGTCGTATGTGTAAAGTAGACATTTCAACAATACGTTCAAGTGCTATGCGATGTGCGTTATCATAGCACAAAAGTTATTGTAAATTTGAATATTTTAACTAGATTAAATTATTCAGGATATTAATTTGAAAATCGTAAACCTTTCTTAGCGAAGACCTACGCATAAATTTATGCCATAAGTTTTGAAGATAAGCTGTAATCACTTAAATGATGCAGCAGTTAGTTACATCGAAATTGGAACAGAATTTTTCTTATATTAGATGCCGGGTGTATCTTTTGATTCCGCTTGTTTCATAGCTTTCTAACTGGCCCAAGCATATTATTTTTTTGAATTTCAGTTCGGGCTAATCGGGTTCTTTCAACGAGTCTGCTGCGTCATCTGAGAAATCCACGTTTGGTGAAATCCTCGAATTGGTGTTTTAAGCCATGAAGTAAGTTATCAAGTCCTCGGTGTTCCAACAATTTATACACTACTATCTGATTGAATTATAGCCCAATTATTTTTGGTCTTTCAGTTATCACTTAGAAAACCGTTCTTTAATTTCACTTTCAAAACCTTTAATAGGTGTACCATCAGGTTGACTCCACTGTTTCACAAGTGGTTGGAAAGATAACTCGAGAAAATGAGAAATCGAACACAGATTTTCTTCAACTAATTAAGAGAAAATATTAAATTATTATTCTGTGTAACGTTTCGCTTTCTGCTTCTGCTGGTAAAATCATAAAAATAAAGGGAACTTTAAAATCACATTGAACGAATTGTACTAGAGTCTGATGCATGGGGGCTGCTTTCTCTTGTTCCCACAGGCCGACGAATTTCTATGTTCTTTGCTGAGGTGCATAGTTGACCATTGAATCACTTTCATAGAAGGATTGGCACTGTATGCAATTAGCAGTTGATAGACATGTGATATAGGGTCAGTCACGTGAACTCACACTCTAGATCTTATTGTGCGAGCCGATTCTCCAACATATGTCGATGTGCAACCTGTACATTCAATGAGACATATACAAAACTTTAGCAATTACACTTCAGATTTGTAAGACTGTGTACAGTATACACAGATAGCTATCATGTATACACTCCTGTTGTGACATGGGTAGTAAAATATGAGATAGAGGTTTATTAGGGAAACAGACATTCAGTGAGGTGGCAAGCTACATTTGTACCATATTCTTTTTATTTCTCTTGAATTCTCAATTCATTGCTATTTGGTAATGATGACCACAACTTTTCTCTTTCACCTCTTTCTCACTCGATATACTCATGTCTTCATGGCATGTCTGATAACTTTCTTTGGACAATCGCTCTTGCATTGCCGTTTGGAATTTGTGTTACATTCATGTCATTTTCCTTCAAAGCATCAGTTTTTCACATTTCTTGAAGTTCACCTAAGTTCAATTTTCAATGGATTGACGAGGATATATAAAAAATGGCATTAGTGTATACATTATAGCTATCTGTAAATATTGCACACAGTCTTACAAATCTGAAGTGTAATTGCTAAAGTTTTGTATATGTCTCATTGAATGTACAGGTTGCACATCGACATATGTTGGAGAATCGGCTCGCACAATAAGATCTAGAGTGTGAGTTCACGTGACTGACCCTATATCACATGTCTATCAACTGCTAATTGCATACAGTGCCAATCCTTCTATGAAAGTGATTCAATGGTCAACTATGCACCTCAGCAAAGAACATAGAAATTCGTCGGCCTGTGGGAACAAGAGAAAGCAGCCCCCATGCATCAGACTCTAGTACAATTCGTTCAATGTGATTTTAAAGTTCCCTTTATTTTTATGATTTTACCAGCAGAAGCAGAAAGCGAAACGTTACACAGAATAAAAATTTAATATTTTTTCTTAATTGGTTGAAGAAAATTTGTGTTTGATTTTTCATTTTCTCGAGCTGATTATTCAATGCTAGCGATTATAACTAAGTGTTATTGCGCTTTATCAGGGTTGTACTACAGTAGAGCTACACTTTTTTATTACATTCGTAATGCACCGTGCGCAATATTCTGCGTAATAATGTGTTATAATGCTGTTCTTCTTGAAAATTAAGTAACCTTAATAAGTGTACCACGGCACTCTAACACGAAAAATTAATACACACACACGCAAGCATAATCTTAAGAGAAAATAATTCTCTGGAAGTCGTCATTAATATTCAATTCGGTTGCCTTAAACTCATACTTCAAATTATAAGTTAGAATATTAAAGTCTAAACCAAAAATTGAATGGACTAAGATGCACTGTATAATTTCCTTTATTCTATAGATTGACGATGTTTCCCAAATACATGTGGTAATAACTTTAGATAGTCTAGGTAGCAAGGATTCCATTCCAATACGTTTCTTTAGTCACTCAGCTTTGTAGCCGCTGCACAACTTTCCCGCTTGTCTGTAACGCCTACTTTGTGTGATTCATTCATTGCGCAAGGTACATGGGCAGCAGGTACGTTGTCTGACCCCTATGTGCAAGCAATCTTAGTACAAACTCACAGGTTTCTCAAGTGATCGTCTTGAAATAGAACAGTGAAACTCATGTTTACATTATGGATTATTTCCTCGAAACTTTGCAGACTTGCCTGCCAGATTCATCAAATACAGAATGTATAAGCTAATCATCTCAACATGCAGTCTGACCAAATAGATTTCGGGTTTTAGTCATTGTTCCATTATGCATTTCCTGTTCAAAATCCCGCTGGGCGCACAGATGTGGACGTCACTCGACAAATGTTCATCATATTTCAAGCGATTATCTATTAATTTTCATTCACTGCATAATTTGCATTCTTGCTTTTGCTAATAATCCTTGCAAAGCGCAAAGAGAAATATAAAAACTGCTGATTGCGGCAAATGATTGCGGAACTTTTCTTCTCTCTTCTGCAGGCCTGTTATATCACGGAAGTTGATACCATTTATCGCTACTTGA
Organism: Prostheceraeus crozeri; assembly: GCA_907163375.1. Lineage (NCBI taxonomy): Eukaryota > Metazoa > Platyhelminthes > Polycladida > Euryleptidae > Prostheceraeus > Prostheceraeus crozeri. The sequence continues at coordinate 744,064 of CAJQUW010012099.1, read as the reverse complement.
CAAGTAAATCAGTTAAATAAATTAACTATTGGTTGTTGAAATTTTAGACTGCCGCCTTAAATAAAGGAATGTAAATTCCGACATTTAGTTGTTCTGATAGGAAATAGATCAAGCAGCGTTTGTGATAAGAAAATGACGCTTTGCATCTAAGAATTTTTAAATGATAAAAAAGATAAATATTTTATTTGAACTTCTCTCAGAAGGAAGGAAATAATTACGAGAAAGTATTCATCTTTCGAATATAGTAAATAAGTGATGCTTCCTGTATTTGTCTTTATGCATGTATGTAATTAAGTATGCGTGATCCACTAATGTATTATTGATGTACTAGCCATGATTCCCCATTCAATGTTATTCCCATGCTACAACTCCCATGAAACTGAGGTTTTCAGTTTTCAATGCCAAATTTTTTGACCGACTTTTCAAGGAAACAAAGAAGAGAATCTATTCATAAGGATGATGAGTTCCTCTCTAAATAAGCATGTATGGACCAAATGTAATGACAGAAATCTAATATCACCGCCACTACGGTATATTGATTATCTATGAAGCTTGAATCCATTGTCCATAATTTTTGAAATTATTTTTATTATGTATTAAAATCAAAATTCATATTTGAATTTTAATGCAAACATGATAATCACTCTAATAAGCTTAACCTCTTTCGTTTCATCTGATGCGGTTTTAGTAGGTGAAAGCTTTGGAGCACATAAATCTTATCAATAATAGCAGTGCTTTTAATTCTAAAATTCCACCAGCATCGCAAGATGCCTGCAAAAAGTTAGAAAAGACAATAACTTTACATACGTGTACTTACACCTTAAAATACGCGCATACATGCATGCATGGAAACCAATATAATGTTTCATAAAGTTTTATTTTACTTGCTTTACTTGCTTTTTACTACTTTACGTCAAAAGCGTGTTTCGTCTGATTTCAGTAAGTGTGACACGCAGAATGAATCAAACTGATTGAAACATGATTCCTGCTAGAATATCGATCAAGCAATGGACAGTCATTGGACAAGCAATCACGAAATGAATAAGTAGTAGCTAAAAAGTACATATACAGAAAAATTACTAATATGAGAAGTAGTGCATCGACAACTTGAATAAAAAGAAAGGACCATTGTTTGATCGATATTCTAGCAGGAATCATGTTTCAATCAGTTTGATTCATTCTGCGTGTCACAACTACTGAGAGCAGACGAAACGCGGTTGTGACAATAAGCAAGTAAAATGAAACTTTTGGCGTATTTTTCATCTGTAAGATCACAGCGGGGCGCAATTGCTTTATTATGCTATAATCCTATATAAATAATATAAATCTCCAATACAAGAAACATAGCAATTATCATATATTCTTCAATTGCAATATTTTGCATCATTTTTCACTTAAATGAAGTTTGTCTGCATATATGCAGAACGTCTATGTTCTATCATCAACTTATCATTTATCGCATATTTATCATTTATCTCCCGTTTGTTGCAGATCAACTTCAACTACATTTCCCAATGGAAGAGAAGAAATATGGAGAATGATTTCTGAGAAACTTTTCATCGAAGCAAGTGTTTAAAAGACTAAAAAGAGAAATATTAAAAATCATTGGCTGTTTTTTGAATTAATGGCGTTTTGTGAATGATCATGAAATTAGTAAAAAATAATGCTCCATAGTGTGATTGATTCTCAAACTATTTTTTTGAAATCTGGGCCAGACTTTCACCGACATGTCAAGGGGATCGAAAGTAAAAAGTGCAAATACCTCATGCATGTTGTTGTCTTTATATTGACATTATCACTATTGCTAAACTAAACTGATTATTCTTTACAATCATGATCACATAAAGCGTCAGTATGCCGCGGAGAGGGTTAGACACGCTGTAGCAATAGGAGCTGCCATGCAAGCTGAATTTCCCAAAATTCTATAGGACAGGATTTCCAGAAGATCGATAGGACAGGATTTCCCACAAGTCTATGGGACAAATTAGTCCCAGAGGCAATAGGATCAAAGTTCCCCAAAATTCAATGGGACAAAACTTTCCCACAGTGCCATAGAATGGAGTTCCATAGCAATAGCACTACCCGCTATAGGAAAATTACAATAATTCCGTAGGACGTTTCCTATAGGAGTGCCATAGATTTTGGTTAATCGGGGCACTTGCAGGTCTTAGATCGAGTGCCTTTAGTAAGATTACTCTAAATTAAACTAGAACTATAATCATCAGTAACAAACCGCCATGTAATGTAGCATATATATGTAGTCTACATGTACTTAGTGTGGCTTTCGTGATTAATTTGTTGAATCCCGGGATCCCGGGATTTTGGTCAAAATCCCAGGATAAATCCTCGATAACCGCGATTTAGAAAATCGGGGTCGGGATTGCAATCGCTACTAGTATGTCAATCGGTATATAATCGGTAACCCTGTGCAAAAATACCCGTATCCTATGTTGAAACTGTGCATGTGGAGATTATAATTAATCACACAAAGACTCCATATACTTATTGCTATCAAATTCCTAAAAAGTTCTTGTCGGTATATAGGAAGTCTAAATGTACCAGATCATACAACACTCATGCTATTTAATGGATTTAGGGCATCTAGCTAGGGTCGCGATCGTAGCAGAACTTGAGACACGGGTGAATGAAGCTTAGATTGAATACACAGAGAATGACAACTATTAAGTCAATAAAAGACACAACCCTTGATTCCCCGACCGCACTCGCCTGACCCAGGAATCGAACCAAAGTCCGCGGTGGAGACGAACTCGCACCTTCACTAGGCCAAGCTGACGGTACAAGATGAGCGCGAGTGAAGGCAGCAGTCATCTCCATCGGCAGCTTTTTGTCCTATTAGGCCTATTATTGACAGAATGTTACTAGTTTTCATATTGTAGAGAGACAGAATATCACCATGTCATTCGACTACCTCACACAGGGTGTCAGTAGATTGTCAGTAGATTGTAGTAGTCTGTCGCAGCTCATTGAATATCTAAAGAGAATGACAACGATTAAGTCAGTAAAAGACACCAACACCCTTGATTCACCGACCGCACTTCCTTACACAAGCCTAGATGCCCGGTTACAGTGTGCGTCCGCATAATTTTCTATTCATATTCACAAGTAAATTAAAATGTCTCGTGACAATTTCCCTACTAAAATCAGTGTCTCAGGGACGTAGCCAGGGGGGAGCGGTTGGAGCGGCGCTCCTCCTTTCCTGAAGTAGTAAAAAATGGATGAGAACATCCTATTACAAATTTAATGCAAATATAACGGAGCGAAAATTTCAATCATGAAATTCAAATTTATGATTTCGTACCGCTGTCTTAATATGCTGAATATTTTTCCAGATGGGTTCATATTTTCATCACATGATTAGGGTGTGTCGAGAGCCATGGAATGCTCGTGTATTTTACTGCACTGTGGAGTGTGGAATTAAACAGATGGAGAAATCCGAAATAGTGACTTCTCAATTATGAATTCATTATGACAGAAGGTACTATGAAATTTTCTATTCCAAGATACCATTTCTCTTCCTCCCTTTCTATTTCATAATTCTCGGGTGACCCGTTATATTCAATAGATGACAACGCACCTCTTTGCACCATTTGTCGGTCGGAGGCACACTTCGCTCAATTTTATTCGTTGGTTGTGAGCGCTCCATTATATTGAAAGGGTGAAGGAGCACCGCTTTGCGATTTTTCTTTTTATTTACGATTGCATTTTTCAAGTCGAAGTGCGCATACAACTTTCTGACCCACAGGATTTATCAGTGGATACGTAGCTTTGGCCAGAAGGTTTGAGAGCGACTTTTATCAACTGTGCTACCTCAGTCATACGGATTTGCAAGCATCGCAAATCACCAGAAATAGGAAGTCGCAGGTCCATGTGTCCACAGCCCCATGGGCTCTCCTTTGGGACCACATCCCATTAGTCCTCTTCCTTATATAGCCGATAAAATCAGAATCAGTCATTTTCATGGTCTATGTTGACTTTCAGTTTCCAACATAGGCAGAAACCGAGACTTAAATTTCATTTTCTTTCTGACAAAGAGAATCAGGGATTATCAAAATGAATCGAATTTCAAAAAATTTATGTCAACTAATTAATTGCTCAGAAATTCCAATTTCAATAAATTGATTGGTCACTAAGTAAAGTTCAATTAATTGATTGCTTTGTAATTCAATGTCAATTAATTAATTGTTCATTAATTCAGTCTCGATTAGTGATTGCTGACGAATGCCAATTTCAATTAATTGATCGAAAAGAACAATTAAATTGCAATTAACATTTGTCAATCCCTAATCCACACCCGGGGGAACAGCCCTTTACTGTCTGCATGTATTCGTGTGCTACATATTATATGTCGAATTTTACATACTTGCATACATAGTGATGTCATAACTCATACCTTGCTTTCACTATAGACCGTATATCCGTTTAGCGTCCTATTTACCACCCCTGTTGGGTTGGACGATTATTCTTCATAAAATACCTTCAGACGTTCCATGATTATTATAGGTGCTCCACATTATCGCATTGTAAGTCTAAACAATTGCGACTCAGGATATAGGCCTACATGTATTATGTATTCATTATATAATTGCTGGAATAAGATTGATTGCTCACCTTTACCAAATTCAATCATTTGCTTGCTTAGACTTCAGTTTCTATTAATTGATTGTTCGCGAGTGCAAATTTCAATTAATTGAATGGAAAGAGCAATTAATTGCAATCGATTTTCGATTTTCCTTGGGGAGAATGTGACGACTAATTTGTAGACTGTAGACGTTACATTTCTCCAAGATAAACATGATCGACATGATGGTGTACATGCCGTGTCAGATCATCTTTTAAGGTCACTTAATTGTTGACATTATTGATTACATTGTCGTCAACATTAATAGGGCCAAATTCTCATGTTAGAATAGTCGCACTGATGCAGCAGGCTAGTGCGTCGGTGTACTATCTCAATGATTTGTCGATAATATCCGGTGAAATTATCAATGGATAAGGTTAGATATGAAATATTCGAGACAATTGTCAGCCACTCTGACAATATCAGACATTCACATTGATTTCAATACATATCTTGGTAATGGATTGGAGGAGAGAATTGAGGATGATTTATATATTTAGTCTGCAAAAGTCCACACGATATTTTCTTATCATTGAACAACTGCATGTCTGCCACTGAACTATCCTCAGGCATTTCTAATCGAACTACTCTACAATTTCAATTTCAATCATATCCAAGGTAAGCAAGTCCATAATAAGCTCTGAATATACAGTAAGTGAATTCACTTCATCATTGCATGCAGGATCATGTGGGTTCTCCAAAACAGAATTTCGTATTACACAGTAGGGATATATCAGGTTAACTCAAAAATATCAGCGTACAGTGAAAACCTTTATGCTAAAAGATTCAGTTTTCACGGCGATAAAACCTAAGATAGAAAAAATGTTTGATCAATTTTCAAAAAGGCAAATATTTGCGAATTATTCTTGTGTTCACGTAGGCTGCCGAGATTTTAATACTCTAGCAGTATGAAACATATGAAACATCAAATAGAATGAAACTTCATGGACAGCATTATGCTTTAATTTTTTATACGAAGAATTGCAAGCTTATTCTGTTTCTTAACTCAGCTTTCGAGTTTGTTGACGCAACAAATTTAGTTAATAGTTTTTTATGGGAAAAAGTAGGGACAAAACTCTTCAGTTAGTTTCCCGTCGTCTATGCAATTTCTTTGACAGATCGACCACTAAAGTCGCTGGACGCCGACTATCTGTTGGATTCTTTAACTTAAATTACATAGACGACCTAAAGCTAATTGAGGAGTTGTGACCTTACCATTTTCCAAAATTCATTGTTATCTCCCGTCGTCTGGTCAATTGCGTCAGTTAATTGCAGTTGATAATAATTTTCCAATCGGCTATATGCCTAAGTATCTGTTAACCTTGCACTTGTCTAAATCATGACAAATGCATTAACAGTCAATAGAAAATATTGTAAAGAATTGCGTTATAAATGGTTAGAGAATCATGACTTCTTACTTGACCCATTTAATGTCTGGGAAAATCATTCATCTCATCCTACTTTAAAGTAGAAACACCTCATATAGAGCACTACATCATTTGATTGTCGATTTATAATTTTTGGTATTATAACATATAAATAGGAGCCGTGGATTATTGTCAACGCTACGCAGAACAATGTACCCTATTAGTTTTAGAACCATAGACCTTTTCGTTTTACTAAGGAACATAGACTTAGCAAAAGTTCTTCTATCCTTGGCTCTCATAAAAGGAAGTAGCATGGTACATTCGATTCACTTTTCACCGTGAGATTCATTTTAAATCACATCGCTGCACAATCGCATTGAAATATACATTATGTTCAAGCATGCATTCGATAATCGATAGATTGCGCATAGAGCATAGGAGGTCTCCAAAATTGACCAATGGCGCTTAAGAACCATGATTGTGATTTGTATACAAAGAAGCATTTTGTATGAAAAAGTGCAAAGAATAGCTATTTGTGAAGAATACTACATTATTTAAATGCATGGAAAAGAGTTTAAGATAAACGTTTCCCTTCCCACTTATTATGTTTTGATTGGTTGATACTTGAAGAAAATTTCTTTTCTCACAGCTTCAGTATTGAGTATTCTCATATTACTACATTTTGTTGTAATAATTTATATTAAGTACTGTCTGTTAATTGAAGCTAATATCGGCGCATTAACCCTTACTTTACCAAGAAAAAAAGTAACATGGTTTACTATGGGGTGCGATCCACTCCAATTCACAATCGGTTGTTGTAAATGCTTTTAATCAATCTTATTAGCAATATTTTCATACTAAAAGATTTTCGAACACTGTTAAATAGTGCTAGAAGCACGAATAAAGCAGTTAGTTTTCGCAAGTTTTTGTTTTAATTGAATTAAATTTAATCATCGTTTCGGAAAATCCTTCACCTGCTGACTGGCATTATATCACCTGCATGCGTTCTCTTTCTAAAACGATTTGTGAAAAAATTGTCTGTATATAGCGGTGGACATGTCAAGAAAAAGTGAGTATGAATTTATTGGATTCTGACTATAATCGTATTTACTGTACGAAGTATCAGGAAACTCTAATTTATCTTAAAAAACTAAGTGACGGCACTATTGCAGTTTAGTGCACCCTCTATGAAAGAGACGGAAACGCGCCTACTGCAGTTTAGTGCACCCTAAAACAACGGCGCATTCTCCCGCAAACGATGACTACGCACATTACACCGAAGCGCGCGCTCGGTGTAATGTGCGAAGACGAAGACACACGAAGACACAAAGACACTCATTTATAACTATAGGGAAGAACGAACGGCATTCATTCTGTTGATTAAATCATGTTGTTCTCACATGCATTTTAGGGTGCACTAAACTGCAGTAGTGCCCTAAGTGACTATGTGTAGGATAATCGACTGACGTAACGGCAGATCTTTCGAATCCTGAAATTTTACTCTTTCGAAGGGTAGACAGACGCATCCTAACTATACACATACCTGACTCTTACATTTGTAATTGAGAAAATATGATTTTAGATTAGAAATAATATAAGGGAAGAAGGTAGGTCGACTCAGAACTCGACCCTGTGTCATGCTACTTCATGGTCTGTAGCTCTAACCACTATGCCATGGAATCTTATCATAGAGTCGTAGCAATTTATTATCTATATCTAACTTGTCTGCATTTTTCATTTCTCCTGTACATTTGATTAAAATTACTACACGTCAAGTACTGGAGAGAAAAGTTACGGAGTTGAAGAAGCATTAGAAAGACTGTTACAGCAGATCTCATCAGATGACGACTACGAAGGCGACGAAACTCTGGATAGTGATGTTGATGACATAGTCATCGATAGATAACCCAACGACAACAGTATCTGATCATTCTGAAGAAGACAATGTAGACGACACTGATAGGATAATTTAATCCGTGGTGGTTGAAATCCATGAAGATTACAATACGATGAAATCTCGCAGTGACTCTGAGAAGTGGTACCGCAAACCACTACAACATGGAGGAAGGGCAAGAATTCATAATATCATTCGATCAGAGTGGTCCTACTAAGCATGCTCAAAGACACTGTGGTTCATCACCTGAGGAAGCCTTCAAATTATTCATTTCTCCCAGTCTTGTTCAAAAGATAGCTGAATGCACCAATAAGGAAGCTAGCGAGCATACACATACTTGGAAAGAAACAAATGTAGAAGAACTATATACTTTTTTCGGTCTGTTGCTTCTTGATGGCGCTTTGCATGAGAACAAAACACGACTGGTTGACCTCTGGAGTGCAGCCGAGGGAAGGCCAATATTCAATGATTCCATGGCCAGAAATCGATTCACTCGACTTCTACGTTATCTTCGATTTGATTGCCGGAGTGAAAGAAATTCTCAAGACAAATTTGCACCTTTGCGCCGTATTTTCGAAGAAATTGTGACTAAATTTCGAGCTAACTATTCACCTGGATCTGAATTGACTGTAGACGAACAGCTTGTCAGTTTCCGAGGGCGCTGTCCTTTTAAAATGTTCATCCCTTCAAAGCCAGGCCGCTATGGAATAAAGTTATGGGCTCTATGTGATTCAAAAACCTATTATTGTCTCAATTTGCAGCCTTACGAAGGAAGAGTTGGTGATGTTCCGGAAAGAGGTCAAGGTCAGCGTGTTGTACTTCAATTGACCGATTTCTACACAGGATCTGGCCGTCACATCTATATGGACAATTTTTTTACAAGCTTGCAACTTGCAAGAAATCTTCTTGGACGTCAAATGACTATGAAGGGCACCATTCGTCGTAATAGGAAGTATTGTTATCATCAATTCCCAATTTTTTCCAATTATAATCAAGATCGGATCTGTCGTGAGTGTGGTTCAATGCCATGGGCCGTTTTAGCCCTTTAACAATTCTCAAATTTTTCAATCTTAAATCATAATATCAAATCAAATTGTACTATGTTGCAAATTGTTGATTTCGAATACTATTCGAGTTTTATCGTAGGGGATTACGATATTCTCCAAAACACGGGGGATATTCTCCGATTTCCCTTAACTTTGTTTTGATTATTTTGATTTAGGCATGTTTTGATTTTGGGGGATGTTATGATTTCCGTTTTTAAGTATAATTGATTTTCTGATAAATAATTTATTTGAGCAAAATGAGTCCAACATGCTTAGTACATGCGTACATTTTATGACATGTTCTCAACATCATCGCATTGTTTTGAAAAATTATGTTGTATATTCTCCTTCGGTGTTCGCCTTCCATCCGGTTTTATGTTAAAAAAATCTTTTTTTTCCCCAAGTAACCTTCCATTCCTGTTTCCTGAGTTTTCAACTTTGCCCGCCTTTAGCCCTTCCTTTTTTTTTGTTATGTTCTTGTTCTGGGACTTCTTTGATGATGTCTTGATTGTGTCTTTGTTGGTCTACCTATGTTCAAACCTTGTGTTTTTCTTTTATTTTTCCGGACTTCCGGTAAAAGATGTTCGCCCGCGGAAAGCCACCTTGGATGCGCTCCTCTGAGCCAAGTTCTGTCTCTTCCTCTTCTCAAGGCTTCACGCGGCAACTTTCTGGCTCATTTATCCTCTGCTTCTTTGCAATATCTTGCTTTCTCAAGACAAGTAAGTCTCAATTTCGGTCTCGGTTGCACTGGCACTTTTCTCTCAAGTGCTCGAAGCTTCCTCACAGTCTGGAAAACAACCAACCAGACATTGATCTGTACTTTTCACATGCTCTCTGTCCATAACACCCCTCTGAGAGCAAAACCTCTGTTTATGAGCATTTAGCACCTCTTTCCATGATTTTATCAAACAGTTCTTCTGTACAGAGCACCTTTCTTCCACCACACTTTTTCCGTTCTGAATTAGAGTATTTTTTTAAGATGTTAGAAGGCATAAGTCGATTCACCACAGGCTGATTGCCGAGCTTCTTAGCTTAGCCGTCTGTTGCCGAGGCTATCTATACCTTGAGACTGCTATCTAATTCCTCCAGCAACTCTAACTCTTCCTTCAGCACCTGAATTCCAAGTTGCATTGATACCCCCTTTTCCCACCCAATCAACTTTCCGCCCAATCTTCTCGAAAGGTGACGCCCTGACGGTTCTTTCTTCGCCATTTTACGTGCCTCCAATTGTTTCTTACAATCATTTCTGTGCCTCTAAATCTAATCCATTCATTCCATTCCGAACTCCTTTGGCGGCCTGTACCAATGCAGCACTTTCTAAAATGCTCTTAATTCATCTTTTCCAAAAATCCTCGCATCTCAGCGAAACTACTTGCTGTGGATTTCCTTAAGCTTTCGATTTCCCTGTAAGAAATATTCATCTTAATTCCACCTTGTTTTCTGTGAAAAATTAATTGTCCCCACTTTTGTGTTGAGTTACGTTTGCTGTCTGATCTATCGCCAGAATTGGCCGTGTGACTGCGATGGTTTCCCACTGGTCTACCCTGGGCTCCCTTTTAATGTGTCCTCTGATTGTTGATTGCCCTCCTTTTTTTCACCCTGATTAATAATTACCCTGACGGTACCGACACCACACGATTACCTATACGATGACGACATTGTACCTTATCCACTTTGTGATTGAGTATCAACTTCTGATTCTTTTAGAAACTAGACTTCTTCTATGACTGGTCTTTGAGTAAGTCAACTGAACATCCATATTGATAAGAGACCAGTTCCCTGTTATCATCGTCTCTTTGCTCCATCTGTGTTCCTGTTACAATCGATGTGGGGGTTTATTTTGAAGATCGTTCGGTTTGGATGTTGGGGTTTTATTTCACGGGAGAATCAAAAAGGGATGTTCCTCAACAAAAAAGTTGAAAAAAAATGTGTGTGTAGTTCCTGTGAAAAAAGTTAAGGTTGAAAAATTGTTTGTAATACCTGTACTGTTATCTGCCGAGCCCCCAACCCTAAAATGTTTGTTTCATTTGAATTATGTGATATGTGATTTATTACTGATATATCTTCGAAAATAAATCGAAAAGATTGCCGCGCCTGCCGCCAGAGGGGCAATATCAAAAATGTTCTTCTCTGAGGAATATAGACTATCGTGCATCAAACTGAAAATGATAACGAAGTTTCCATTGAAGTGAAACACCCTCTCAGCCGAATTCTTTGAAATTCGCTCTGAAACTGTAACACCAGACCCTCTAGAGCTTTACTCCTCTACCGTCGTAATCGTCATTTGTTGTACAGTCAGTCATATTTTAAGTTTTTCACCATTTCTTTGTTGTTGCGTTTTTGTTTTTTTTGTCAAATACCGCTATGTAGTATTTGAAATATAGCATTATTATTATTATTATTATTATTATTATTATTAATAAAACCGAATTACCTTCGGAAATTATGCCTGATTCAACTAGGCAACAATTTACCAGTGTATTCGGATTTCAAGACAAAGCAACAATTGTTTCCTACGTCCTGAAGAAAAATAAAGCAGTCATTCTTCTGTCAACCAACCATCACGACATCGACATTTCAAGTGATGAGTCAAGAAAACCTCAAATCATTCTTGATTACAATAAAGGAGATTGCGGTGTGGACACACTAGACCAACTTGTGCGAAAATATAATTGCATTCGAAAAAGCAATCGTTGGCCTCTGACTTTGTTCATGAATTTGCTGAACATCTGCTCGTACAACGCACTGGTTTTATTCCTCTACATGCATCCAGAATATGAACAAAGAAGTGGACAAGTTCGAAAACGCTTTCTACTTCAATTGTCAAAGTCTCTTATTGGTTGCAGAGAGGGCAAGGTTGCCAATGAGGCCTATCATCGAACCAGTACCGAAACAAAGGCGATGCGATCATTGTCCAAGAGAACGTGACAGAAAATCTAAAAAAAGATGTGTTTTTTGTCAAACGACCGTGTGTACTGAACACGCTGTCATAAAATGTCCACGTTGTTGACTAGAAAATTGAATACACCAATTGTTTTTTAGGATCATTCAGAAAGCAATCATAAACCTCCATTGTTGTTCGTTGCCAAAAATTTATTTGGGGTGTGATACACCCCATGGTAAACAACGCTACATTTTTTCAAAAACATTTTCACCGCGAAATGACTTCATACTTCAAAAGGTTTATTACTGTAACTTTTTAGTGATATTCACCTCAAGGATAAACTGGGAGGGCATCATCGGACTTTATCCAGTTAAAGAAATACACAAAAAATGCGACGTCTTGGGGTGTGTAGACACCCCATGGTAAAGTAAGGGTTAAGGCTGGACACAGTGTAGCCTAAAATTACATTATTAGTAGTTGGCCGTCCGTCCGTCTGTCTGCTCTCATACTGTATCTGCCTGTCGTGTAGACTGTAATCAAGGTTGGGCCAAAACTTGGGGTCAAAACCCAAGTGCAAGTTTAAATAAATGAATGAAATCAAGTAAACGAAGTGCATTCTTTGTATTTTGTGCTGACATAAAGATTCTTCTAAGGGCCAAAATTCCAATTGGGCACATGAGAAGTGACGTATTAGTGGGAAACGATTTATTATTGCAATAATTGTAATTAATAGCTTAAGTACATGTGTTACGTCATGAAGTTTTCTGTTAATTTAACCTACACTGATATACTGACTAATTAAAGATCTTTGATTTGATTATGATTGAGTTACACATTGCTCATAGCAAAGGAATTGTTTTCATTTTATCATTCAGAAATATAAACAAACTTGTTAAATATTATAGCTGCGCAGTAAGTGCATGGTTAAACATATTTAGAATACGAAATCGGAATGAATTTATTTTTGGATAAATGTCGGCCATCGCAGAAAGTTAAGGATAACTGTGAAGATATAAAATATACGGAATATATAAAAATTCAAAATGCATGCAGTAGATACAATATGTATGAACTTTCAATGCCCGGTATTGTCAAGCTCAGAATAAAGTAACTAATAATCACAAGTATTTCATTTTTGAAATATTTTGTGAATCTAGTGGAAATTTGATAAAATGTCAGAACTTTATGCTCTTATCCTGTAGCTCTCCTAAGATTCAAATCAAAATATTAATTTTTGTAGCTTGATCTGTATATATTCTGTAAATAGAAACCCAGGTTTTGTATCACTTACCCAAGGTCGACCCAAAACATAAAGTCCAACCTTGTGTAGTATAGGGCAACTTCGAAATTGTACTGTAAGTTTTAAAAGGCAAATAAATATGAGCTCTTTATGCTGATTTAATTAATCTTAACACTATTCTTATAGATTTCGAACACTTGATTTGCTTGCTGAAAGCTAAATTTAGATTTAGCTTAATTATATTTAAATTTCTAAACAAATGGCATGAAGAATTTATTTTGATTTTACGCGAGGCATTAATGAGTTGAAGACAGAACCTTGAATAGACACTTATGTGTCAATAACAATAGCTGCTTCTCCTAATTAGCGTTATTAGGGACCTGAAGGGTTGAAGGATATGCAAAATATTTCATTTTCTTCTGTATTGCTATCATGACACAGTCATTTCTTCAGTTATTTCTCCAAAACAGTGAAAGCAAGTCCTAAGTAAAAGGCTCAATCAGTAGTGTTTTGACGGGAAATCTCGGTCATTGATAGAACTTCGTCTCGCAACAAACCCATGCTCATAGTACCTAAGCCACACAGCTCAACAGAAGATGAAACATGAAGTGGTTGGAAGGAAGAGGAAGGGAGAAAGAAATGAGCAAATGAGAATACTTATTTAAGTAAATGTAGTGGCAGAGAGTAACTAAGTTTCCATAACGTGTATAACCAACTGTACTGAATAAATCACAGACTTAAATATTTTGTTTATTTGCTTCGGTTTGCTAGAGGTGCGAAATTGCCGGCACATCGAGGAACCTATTAAGTGGGCAAAAAAGAATTCCTAATACCTTACAGAGATAGGAAAGAAAGTCGTGCGTCCCTTGCGTATTAAGGTGAGCTCCAGCAAAATACTTCGATTGCCAAAATTCCTTCAGATTCGAAGAATTCAGATCATTGCGCACAAGTTTTCTCCATAATGTTGTCCCTTCCGATCATTACTAAAAAAAGTAGCAGGCGTACGAAAATTAGTTCACTTCATGATTTCACCATCGGCTTCTCAGCCAGTCCTCACTGCATTGTGCATACACTGAATCGAATGTTACCAGACGATGTGTGTTTTGGTGTGTTCGAATTGATATCACAGCACGCACGCATCTCTCACTGGTTCTGGCATAGAAATTGATAACAATAAAACCTCTAGAATGGAAGTAAAGCTTCATGCAATACATAATAGTGGCACAAAAATCGCACGCATTTTCACTTAGATACACTTGTCAACGGTTGTATGATTGGGTTAGAATCAATCACATGTGCGATTCTAAGCTTTTCATTGGTGGTTCATGCCTCAACTTAGTTCCCCCGGATGTGCCGCGACCTTGAGTCAATTTCCATTCTAGTCAACTTCAGATAAACAACAATCTATTTCTATGGGTTCTGGTGTCCCTTGCTGACAGCTTATTGTTTGCCATTTCCAATAGTAAGCAATCCATTCGAGAAGGAGCAAGTTGTCTAATTCTGTGATATACCATTTCGATATTAGGGTTGCACATAACTCTTCCTTTCTAGGAAACCGAAGCGCGCGCAGTTGAATTGAATTCTATGGAATAAATTAATCAATTTTATGCTAGCAATAAATGCAAGATTCGCATTTAGCAAGTTGGTGAAATTTCAATTGCAAATCTCAGATTTACCCGGGCATGGTTGTAACTTTAAATAGGGAGTTATAAGGATGCAGCTCAATATTTAATTATTCTACTTACTTTGTTGATCTTGTGTTGCTAATCGAACAAATAATCAGGATGGCCAATGTCTTGAACTGGAAAACCGTGCAGAGTGATAAACAGTGTTTCCGTGCAGTACGACCTTTACAGAGTCAGCTGTGATTGCGTGACCTCACCTCCATCTCAACATACATTCATTGAAAGTACATCTCATAGCTCTCTATCGCAGGGAATTGCCACAGCGCGGAGTAGTGTGCAGTGGAAAGCTCCCTGCAGCCCAGTGCTGCAGTCAATATTTTGTATCATCACTTTACATTATGACTTTCCGTCAGATCCGAATTTCTTTCGAGACTGGATGATGAAAATCAGAAGTAAAAACTGATGAATAATGATCCCGAATATTTTCTTGATGATAACTTTGCATCCGTTTGATGCGTTACGCTAAGATAATGGGCGAAGAATATAAATGATGGAATACATAAGAAATGAATAATAGGGCAAGAATAACTTTCATGCTTGTCATTGCATTTTCCGTTGTTTATGAGTCTTGATATACGAAATATGATTTATAGATATTCTGCTAGCTAGAAACTCGATTGCCTCCTAAGGGTTGTAAGTAGGCTTACTAAGATTGAGAAAATTAATCTCATTAATTAATTTAATTTCAAGCTTATTATATTCCTTAATTAATGATGCAAGACCAGTTTATCGATCAACCAGACTGCCTAAAATATAATATGTCTTTCTATTGATTTCTTTTGGAAATGAAGCGTAAGATATACATGTATGTTGAACTGATATTATTTTTTCTTTCTTAACAGTTCAGATCACCTGAATAGGACCTAATGTGTGATGTAGAAGATGAAAAATTTTGACATAAAGGTAGTTACAAGACAGGCAAAAATATTTCTTAATAGAGCAGCAGTCAAAAATATTCATCAACTAGTTGATTCGCGTTTTAAAGAAACGGCTCAACATATCACAATGTTTCCTTTTTTCCTCTACCTAACTGATTTCCATATGTAGGCCTATAGATTTGATAACATTTAATAAGCGTTTAAATTGCTTTAGCCATTTAGTCATCATATCGTTTAGACTGCCACATTTTGTTAGATGTCAGTACATTATAGAATCACTAGGGTATCTTAAGTATCATCTTGCCGTCCAATATTAAAAAATTTCGAATTTAAGAATATAGCAATTCTTCTCCTATCTATCTACCTTACAACCCTACTGATAAATAGTCACCACCAGTGAAAATTTTCAAATCAACATAAATCGAATCGAATTAATGAGAAATGTAAAGCTATGAGGAAGTTCCTCAGTGAGTACTAGGAAATGTTATGAAAAATGCATGTAGTTCTGAATGTCACAAGCAAATAAAACGTTTTTCTTAATGATGTATAAAAAGCATTTGGAGCACTTCCCGAAGCAGTTTTCCATTCAGTATGACAGCATCATCGGAAAACTCGGAATACCAGTGTTTAAAGGGTTTTAAAACAGTGCACACAGACTGAATTTTTTTCTTATCTTCAAGTACCTTGTTGCATACAATGCATCTCTGGTTTCGTTTGAACAATCATAACTCTTTGATATTCATGTTATTGTTGATATTCATGTTGAGAGCTCAGAAATAGATCACTCTCTTGCAGTAAATGATCAGCACTTTACTTTTCATGAAGACATGAAAAACCATATCAATCCCTTGGCATAGCCATAGATCACTGATATGTACATATTTTCGTTGGTTACACATGAATTTCTATGTAGTATCATGCTCAGAATCCATGGGGTACATATCATAGAAATTAACAATACCATAGAATTATTATTATCTACTTCTATGGTATATATCAATAATGCATGATATTGTAAGGCTTTCTATGTCCACAGGTTAACAAGTTCCGCGAAGCAGGTAATTATTTTCCTGGTTGGAAATTATTAACCTGCTGCAGACTTCTATGAAAAAAGTCATGCATTAGTAATGGTTAAAGGAGGTTTCATTGATATTTGCTGAAATAATGAGGACAATTATCTGTTAAAATTCCCGAGGGCATAGCCCGAGGGAATTTTGACAGATAATTGGCCGAGATATCTCAGCAAATATCAATGAAACTCCTTTAACCGTTTTAAACTATGCCAGTTTATCTCTATTCGGGTAGGGACAAATTAACAATGTTATAATTGATCTCTATTCGGGGAGGGACAGATTAACAATGTTATAGTTGATCTCTATTCGGGGAGGGAAAATTAACAGGGATGATTAACTTATGTTTAAGATAACCATGAGATCAATACATGGTGAAATTTGAAATTTGTAGTATTTCATGACAGCAGCTAAGGAATTATCCTTTTCATTAGAGCAGTCATCATCATGAACACCAAAAACGACATCGACAAATTTTTTGAAGAGATTGATATTAATGACTTATTAAGATTTGATGAAATTACTGGCACATCACCATCAACATCACGACATGCACAGCCTATTACCGACACTGACGTATCCGATAACATCATGAAACAAATACCAAAATCTACATTGAATAGTGCTAACTGGGCTCAAAAAACTTTCGATGACTGGCTTGGAGAGCGTAATAGGAAGATCTTAGAAGCTGGGTCCAGTGAGTTGATGTATCTCTCGGAAGAAGGTTTTGCTACACTAGGAACAATGTCTAAAGGCAGCCTCAACTCTGCATTGCAGAAGTTTGTTTTCGAAGTAAGAAAGGTGAATGGGGATCGGTATCCAAGTGAAACTCTCAGAAGCTTAGTTTGTGGGATTGGATCTTGGTTACAGCGCGTGGAGAAAAAACAATGGCGACTATTTTCAGATCCAGATTTTGCTGATGCGAGAACAGCATTGGACGCAGCAATGAAAGTAACTGGCGAACTTAATGTAAATCAACCAAAGAAAAGAGCATCACCGATTACCGAACAACAAGAAGAATCGTTGTGGGAGCGAGGTTATTTAGGTATTGATAATCCCAAAAAGTTGAACCGGACATTGATTTATCTTCTAGCTATTCACTTAGGGCTTCGAGGAGGAAAGGAAATCCGAGAGCTAACAGTTGGTCCTGAGAGCGAATTACAACTTCGAAAGATTGACGACCAAGAGGTTTTAGAGTATAACGAAAAAGTGTCGAAGACGAAAAGGTGTGGACTTAAAGATCGAAATGTAGATCCAAAACGTGTTAAGATTTATCCTATTACCGATCGCAGTCGATGTACCGTTCAAATTTACAAAACCATGATCGAAAAGCGACCCCAAAATTGTGTTACGACAGCGCTTTTCTTGCAATCGCATTCGCACTATTCGAACGTACGATGGTATCTATCTTCGCCGATGGGTCACAATACGCTTGACATGACCTTTCGGACGATAATGGAAGCTGCAGGAGAGGACGATCGCCACTACAGCAATCAAAGCGGCCGACGCACAACGGTCACGAGGATAATCGAAAAAACGGGTAAGTCAATGAAACCGTAATGAAATATTCATTGTTCATTTTAATTTTTTGTCATATATAAATATTTAAGCGTGATTATATGTATCAATAATGGTCTGCTGCCGAATTTTACTGAACTTTTTCTGTAAGCATAGGTGGCATAAAAGCTTACGATTTATACTCGCATCAACAATAAATGGATTATTTGAATTGCATGCATTATTTTATTGAAAATAAGTTTTTATATTGCTGTATGTATTGCTGAAAATATAATAAAATAATCGTAAAAACGGGCAAGTCAATGAAACCGTAATGAAATATTCATTGTTCATTTTAATTTTTTGTCATATATAAATATTTAAGCGTGATTATATGTATCAATAATGGTCTGCTGCCGAATTTTACTGAACTTTTTCTGTAAGCATAGGTGGCATAAAAGCTTACGATTTATACTCGCATCAACAATAAATGGATTATTTGAATTGCATGCATTATTTTATTGAAAATAAGTTTTTATATTGCTGTATGTATTGCTGAAAATATAATAAAATAATCGTAAAAACGGGCAAGTCAATGAAACCGTAATGAAATATTCATTGTTCATTTTAATTTTTTGTCATATATAAATATTTAAGCGTGATTATATGTATCAATAATGGTCTGCTGCCGAATTTTACTGAACTTTTTCTGTAAGGATAGGTGGCATAAAAGCTTACGATTTATACTCGCATCAACGATAAATGGATTATTTGAATTGCATGCATTATTTTATTGAAAATAAGTTTTTATATTGCTGTATGTATTGCTGAAAATATAATAAAATAATTATAACATAATAATATGAAAATATAAAATGATATGATTATAATATAAACATATAATAATAAATATATATTGTTGTAACAAATGATTTGAATTAAGTATTCTTTGAAATATTTGAACAAGAAATTGATATAATTTATTAGGACGTTATGTGTATAGAGACTGTAGTTAGACTGGTAGTTCAGTAATTATATTTTTAAAGTATGTCTATCTCATAAATTTGTTCATTAGTTAAACAATAAACTTTGAGACTTTTAAAACTCTTTCCAGGCGACAAGCAATTGGCAAAGACGGTGACCGGTCATCGATCTGAATGTATAGACGTTTACAACGCCGTAGGAGAGAAGCGGATGAGGCTAGCCACAGAGGTACTGAGCTCGTCCACTGTTGCTTCCACGTCAAGTTCGATTTTAAATGTTGTGGAACCTGTTGGCAATAATGTTAGTGGCACAAAGCCATTCGACGTTGCCTCGTTTTGTTCGGGTTTGGGCATCACGCCAAAGAAGATCAGTGTTACTCAACCGGATGGCAGTAATGTATCATTCGAGTTCTGACTTCGTATCTTACCCTTGGTAGGTTCGATTTTATTCATCGCTAATAATCTTATTTTCTGACTGTTTTGAGTTTACATGCTATTTCGTGTTGCTAACTTATTTGATTATATTTTGTTATCTATGCACTTCTTTTCAATATGAGGGATTTCTATGCGTAGTTAATTTGCCCCTCGTTTTAACAGGGACAGGGATATTACGGGATTTAATGAGATCTCTAGATAGCAAAAAATACATTACTAGATAAACTGGCATAGTTTAATAACAGATAATGCATAGATTTCTTCGCTCGGTAATTATAGAAAATAATGACCTCAAATCTATGCATTATCTATTACATAGCGTAGCTGTCTACTCATAGTCACACAGAATCTCAACGTGTGGTTCCTCGTAGACATCAGATTGCTGGCTAAGTTGCGTATATCAATTCATGCATGCTACACTGGTACTGTTTAAGTCAATAATTAGCAAGCACAACAACAGATTCGCATTGATTGCATCGCTAATGTGATAGTAGCTTCAATTTATACATGAGCTCTTTTTGATCATTGCATTTAATTAGCAAAAGAATGAAATGAGATAAACGATAGAGCAATTGCAATGCAAAAGATGTGCGGCTGGTAGGATTCGACCCAAGTAAACTAGACCTCTGTGCAATATGTGCACTTATTGCATGCATATGAGATGCGCTTCTAAACATTTATAACGCAACTCTGAATAAGTATTTTTATTGGACCTATTGAATGCATTGTTATTTAATGCGGAAATGTCGGTGTTATACACTCGTAATTTACATAACTAAGCAGATTGGCATTCCGTTTAGACAAACAAGCCTTATTTTTCAACGACATTCAAACTAAATTTGTTAAGTACAAGCTCGAAAATTGAGGTGAGAAGTATTATAAGTCTTCCATTTTTTGCATGAAGACTTACGCCATAATTAAGATAACTTAACAGATCGAAAGTCGTTTGGAAATAAGCCTCATTTATTAACTACGTATATTTGTCGTGTAACAAGCTCGAAAATTGAGGTAAGAAGCAAAATAAGTTCTCCATTTTTTGCATGAAGACTTAAATCACACTGGAACTTCCTTGTAAGCGTTTAAGATTCATATCAGACACGCTAATGCCATTTATATTTAACAAGTTTCATACTACTTGAACATTAAAATCTGTAATATCATGCTATTGTGGACTTCTTTAAGCCAGGCGCAGTTAACTTGCAATGTCTATGATTTAGGTCAAATAGAAAAAGTTGGTGAGTATTTTTCAGGTTAGTCGGATATTTATCTTTTATGATAATGCGTCACTTAACACCTATGCAAGTCTCGTTTCATCTTACAAACTTCGCTGGTACCTACTTGGATCAAGTTGAATCTACTTGGACCTATTTGATATCAAGTCGACCACAAATAAATATAAATACGTTCGGCACTGTTGCAGTTTAGTGCACCCTCTATGAAAGAGACAGAAACGCGCCTACTGCAGTTTAGTGCACCCTAAAACAACGGCGCATTCTCCCGCAAACGATGACTACGCACATTACACCGAAGCGCGCGCTCGGTGTAATGTGCGAAGACGAAGACGAAGACACACGAAGACACAAAGACACTCATTTATAACTATAGGGAAGAACGAACGGCATTCATTCTGTTGATTAAATCATGTTGTTCTCACATGCATTTTAGGGTGCACTAAAACTGCAGTAGCGGTAAAAGAGGGTGCACTAAACTGCAGTAGTGCCATACGTTCTTGAATGAACTGGCAACATCATGGTGGAAGCCTCCTAAAAATTTAAATTTCATTATGATAAAACCGATAATGCTTCATTTAACAATCATTGGCCCTTGTGATTTGACATGCACAAATCGTGACTGGGCTGTGCATGTGGGCCATGGTATCGTTTGATTTACATATAGCTTTCGTCGTCTCTGTGTCTTCAATTAAACCTGAAGTGTTACCTATAAATACGCGGTCACATTTGACTGATGGCAATAACTACATAGATTAGTTGAAATAAAGTCGCTCTACATGTGTAGCATACATGTAGCTGCTGGATTAGTTCGATTTATCTAAAGGTAAAAAGTAACAATGTGAACAGCGGAGCCCAACGATAAATGACATATCGTCATGATTTTATCGTTGTCGTCAGCGATCAAATGTGAACGTGCCGTGCCTAAAGGTTGACAAAACTGAGAGTAAAAGGAAATTATCAACAATGAAAAGTGGATTCAAAAGCCAATTAATGACTGAATGGCATTTGTAATAACCTGTGATAAGGTTATTTTAAGATGATTTTACACAATTAATTACACGTTTATGAATATGAGCTTGTAAATTACATATGAAAGTTAGAAATTGCTTAAATTTGCTATTCAAATTGTTGTCTGCCGTGATATTCCTGAGGACGTTCTTCTTGTACTCAAAGTGCCCGCATAACTCAAGATCATTTGCAACTGTACCGGCTTCTTGTATGACACACATCTCTGTATAACTTGCTTTTAGTCAAAACTAAACAATGAATTGATTTGATGTGTTATTTTGGATTTTGGCATAAAAGGACACTACAACCTCATGGCCTCAATATGCAACCTCTACTAATAAGGTAGGTAATTTACTAACCAAAATCTTGAAGGTCCCATGGATTTTGCAATTTCTTTTTTTCATGATATTCAAATGCAGAGAATTTTTGTTTTTAAGATGCTTGTATGTTAAATTTGCATGGACTTGATGTCCTCATTACGAGATCTACGATCTACTTGTAATAAGATTTCTAGATTTCTGCTTTACGAAATAAAGTGGTGTAGTTTCATAAGAAAGCAAACCAAATTTTTGATGGCGGTGTTGTACTATGAGGTAATCTGTCAAAGTTTAACATATGAATAGCAACCATTTGATTCGTCCTTTAATGACGATAAAAAGAGGACACTCATGTAATCGGCATAAAAATCCTCTTCAAATGTGTGTTGATTTATCTCCGCATGTAGGTAAACTATCAAGGAGTAGCGGACTAATCGTTCTTATCGACTTATCATTTTACAATCTAAGCTGTTGGAAACGGCTTTCCACTGTCATCACTTTGGGATTCGTATCGGGCAGAAGTTCACGTCAACCAGACTGGCGCCGGGAAATTCTTGTCAAAAAAAGCTCAAGTTGACGCACTCTTATGTATGGCTCTGCCTATGATTTTAATTGACGTTTAATACATTTTAACACTTTGTATAACTACATGCAAGCGTATTAGAATCTGAAGCTTATCTGAAATACATGATAGATAATAAACAATTTTCATTTCATGGTTTAGCTTCTCATTTACATGTTATATCCAAAATTATGAGATGAATGTTTCTATACCCTGGTTTGTACATGAATAAATAATCAAAAAGCCGAATCTTGTTCAAGGAATTCATGTTAACTCAAGATGAAATGCCTCTTTCGATAATCAAGTCAACTGATATACATGTACGGAGAAATCGCTCTCAATATTTCAATGTATTTTTGCGATAAAAATTCGATTATAGCTCTTCCATATTTTTACAAAATAGTTTTTTATTATTTTCCGGTTGGCCTCTGCTACAGATAGAACTGAATTACTTAGGAACATTACAGAAAATACACTTTTATGGAGGTAAATTATATTATAAAACATTCAGTTCGTTGTAACGTTTTGAGAAAATAGGCCCTATAGATCTAGTCCCACTGTTGAATTTGATGGAAAAGAGACGCATATCGTTCGATTTAGATTATAAACTTTACTAAACTCAAAGACAGTTGATTACTTATTGTCTTTGGGTAAATATAAATATTAGCCTATATACACTGTAACCGACAAGCGTATTCAACCAAAAATACACCCGAGCTATTTAAGTGATGATTTGAAATATTGACAATAAGTGTGCAGAATCTATACACTGCTTCAGACAAACTTTTGCTGAATCATGTCATTTGACTTGTTCCACATGTTTCTTCGATGATAAATCTGAATGTAATTAATTACATTAACAAAGATGAGGAAAGTCGCACCTCTTAATCTAAGTCAGTTGGCAGTACTTCAGATAAAATACATGTCGATGTGCAACGAGAATTGTTAAGAATATATTTTAAAATTCAGATTTAAAATTTACATATACTTTTCAACACTACTTAAACGCTTGGGGGGGCCATGGCCCCGCCTTGGCTACGCCCCTGGTTGTCCCTGTGGTGTAATACGGGATATTGCAACTGTATTCTGTAACAATACACCCTTTCGGTAATGTTCTTCGTTTTTGTACATCGATGAGTTGTTACAAGATCAGTGTTACGTTAATCGCGGGGCAATAAGAGAATGTCAGATTAAGACAATTTTAAACAGTTTTCTACATTGATTGACATTCTAACAATTTCTAACAGTTTTTGACATGGTCTACGGCTAACATTGCTTCGGACTTCGCCGAATGTGGAATCTCCAACATTAACAGCCTTCTACATAGTCGCTCACATCGCTTCGAGTCTTGTTCCTACTAACACTCGCTGATCTGTGATCCCCTAGAATTGGTTGATTCTCTTCGTGTCCTGTATACGTGGATTCGCCTCAGGACATCGTATCAGCAATATGCCCGTCAAACTCCATTTAGGATATCTCGCGTCGGTTACTCGTGTCCTCGTGTAGAGGACGAGGACAATTTCGACGAAGTAAGCTTCCTCTATAAATTGTACTTAAGGCGGGTCAATAAATTTTAGTGAGGTATGTAACCAAGAGAGGGCCAGGACAGATTTATCTAGTAACGATAAAGAAGAATCAGATAACTACTTCGAAAGCAAAATGACTCCTATATCAGAAACAAAGTCAAAATTCGAGAATTGGCTAGAGGCTGTTGGGGCACAAGCTGGACTTGACGATGACCGCCGTTCGAACACGTCATTTAATGTGTCTCTTAGCGACTTAGAACTGGCGGAAGAGTCTATTCAACTACGCCAAATGCAAATAGAGATTGAAAAGAGGAAACGGAATTTAATCTGTTAAGGTGTTAAGCCTGACTCAATCTCTGAAATGCCGGTAGATACAAAGTCTACCCATTGTGACGTCTCATCAAGACAAGCCAGACCAACTCTTGAGGATATTTTATATTAACAAAATGCGATATTGCAAAGAATGATAAGAAAACAGGAAATGGCTTCGCTGCCCAACCGTGAGCCTGATACCTTCGACGGTAGAGACCTCACAAGATTTCTACCATTTATGCAAAGCTTCCATCGACTGATCGAACATAGAGTCGATAGCTATGAAGATAGGATTTGCTACCTCAATCAATGCACAAAAGGAAAACCGAATGAGCAGTTCTCAGCCGTCTATACATGGATTCCAAAACCGGTTGTGAGACTGCTATGAGACAACTAACCGAATAATACGGCAACGAATTTTCGATCTCTCAATCCTATTTGAAAGGATCAAATCTTGGCCTCTAATTAGGAGAGAAGACGTTAGCCTTGAGGAATTTTCGATCTACTTGACAGGGTGCCTCAATTGCATACAAGAAACAAGTAGCTTGAATCAGCTAAATTCTCCTAAGGAAATTCAGTCAGTTGTTTTGAAACTACCCTATTCTCTTATGGAAAGATGGAGGTCATATGTCGATTCAAGCTATCGGCCAAGTTTAGGTTTGAAGATGTGGTCAATTTCGTAAATAGTCCACAATTTCGTAGACTTTAATACTGATTATCGATCATTTCAACCAAAAAGCTCTTCTTGTTCCAGCATGAACTGCTTATTCTGTAAGTAGGCTACTGAGCACAGACTATCAAGGTGTGACAGCTTCAAAGAAAAGGATAACAATGAAAAAGTGGATTTCCTTAAGAAACAATCATGCTGTTCGCTTGCCTAGGAAAAGGGCATCAATCGAAGAACTGTAACAATCGTCATCACTGTAGTATCTGTAGTAACCGACACCCAACAGTCCTTCACATCAATAATCAAGAAAGAGCTGCACAAGAAAACAGCGCTGTCTTGAATGCGTCCACCATATGTTGTCATGGCAGGTGTTGGTAATAGGAAAGTTTCACTGGCCTCAATTCCAGTTGAGATCCGTGTACCTGGAAGTGCATTAGCTACTACTTATGCTGTTTTGGATAATTGTAATAATTCATGCTTCGTTTCTGAAAGCGCTATTCGAAGCCTGAATATCATCGGTCTTAAGAAAACTATTCGGCTTACTACAATGACAGCAATGCATGGAGAGTCCGTTAATAACATCAAAGTATTGGAATTCGACGAGAAACGAACTCGTTAAAATTACAGTTACACTGTAAATCGCTCAATACCAATCACATACGAAGGATGCATACCAAAATATTTTTTTGGTATATTTCTGTATGATCTTGGTATATATTTGTATGCTTTTCGCATGTTATTTCAAGTGTGGTATGCTTTACATACTAAAGCATACCAGCACAATGTTAAAAGAAAGCATCAATCATGTCCAAAGTATCTTGATTTAAGGACTTTTGTCAATAAAGATCACACTAATGTTACTACTGTTCTGTAAGTAGTTAGATAATGACATTCAAGAGTGATACTTTTAATGCTGAATTCGATTTTAATGCACGTAAGTCTAAGGCATTTCATGAATAATCAATAAGTATTCAGCCATCAACAATTATGTATAATGTAATTTTGAAATAAGGCATATTGTCAATCCGAAGTAAAAACACATTATATTTCATTAAACGCAAAAATAGTTATGTTTGAGATATATAAGTCAACATGGTTGCTGAAAACTTATCGTTAAATTGAAATGATGTTTATCAATTTAGTTCAAGGAAATGAGCTAATTATGAGTCTTGTGAATGCTATAAGACAAGTTGCGAAGATGACATACGGCTTTAATTCCACAATAAATCTAATCTAGTTAAATACCATACTTTCACAAAGAAATATTCACGGCTGGTATTACTGGAAAAAAGTTATTTGTAAGTAGTATGTAGTATAACATATTTTTTGCCATATGACATAAAGCTATTCATACGAAAGACATACGAAACACATACCAATTTGCATCGGGTCTCGTATATAAAACATACCAAGAATTCGTATTTCAACGTAAAACAGCCGATCACAGTTAGCATAGTTCGTATCGTTTACATACCAATCACATACGAAAGTAAATGGCCATTCGTATGAAAAACATACCAGATTTCTTTATATATACCAGAATCTCGTATCAAATGTTGGTTTCAAATTGTATGTAAACTTGGTATGTGTTTGTATGTAATTTTCGTATCCAGCGATTTACAGTGTACTTACACGAAGTCACAACTGCCCTTTACTGAAGAGGATATCACAAAGCTGACCGATCTCCAACACTGTTCGCATCTGAATAATATCCCCCTTCGTTATATCGAATCTGATGTAGGATTGCTGATCGGGATGAATATTCTGGAGGCTTTGAAACCATTGGAAGAACTGGACATTGAACGTGACGGTCTCTACGCTTGGGGATACAAACTCGGATGGACTGTTAGTGGCCCACTCAGCACGAACTGGAATTCGAGTATGATCGTTAACAGAACTACAGTGTCCGATATTGAATCGAGATTCGAGAGCATGTACAACAGAGAATTTGCCGACTTGAAGGACGTTAACTGTGGTCCTTCATTGAGGACAAGCGTTGGTCGGACATCGTGCAAGGAAGTGCGAAGGTGCTCGAGGACTCACGCATCGAAATCGAACTCCCACTCCCCAATAGAGATCGGAGATTTCCCAACAATTGTCGACAAGCGAAGCTAGTCTATATCGATTACGCGATTCCTTTCTTCGACGTCCGGACTATGCAAGGGACTATACAGCATTCGTTAAAGAAATGCAAGCTAAGGGATTCATAGAGAACGTGCCTCTGGAAGATAGCATTCGAGAAGACGATGCCCCATGGCATCTCGCTCATGACGGCGTATAAAGCACAACCTAGCAATAAATATTGGCAAATCGTGTTCGTCGAGAGGATTCAACCTTACACAATTCGTTAGCAATTCCCGTGTTGTCCTCAACGAGTTGCCCAGAGATTTTGTGTCTAAATTATACCATGACATAAACCTGGACTCCGAAGACTTCCCCTGATAGGGCACTCGTAGTAAGGTGGATCGTCGAAACCGATCAACTCGGATGTCACTTATCGCCTCGGAACAAATCTGTCACTAGAAGAGATTTTCTTTCCACTGTCTATTCAGTCTATGACACCCTTGGATTAATTAGTCCTGTGCTGTTGCCCATCAATCATCTACTGAGAGAGCTTTGTAGACTAAAATATGATTGAGATGGCACAATAACTGACGATATGAAAGCTATTTGGGACCGCTGGCTTAGCGAACTGCATGAACTTTCTAATATCTCTGTGTCGCGATGTTTTCATCTTAGCAGCCATAATATTCAGGACTTCCGCGGTCAATTACACGTGTTCGCAGACGGGAGTGAGATCGAATACGAAGCTGTCGCTTACCTACCATTCCAAGAGAATAATGGACAAAATTACGTCGCCCTAGCCTTCGCCAAATCAAGACTGACCCCCATGAAGAAAGTTACGATTCCAAGAATCGAACTCGCCGGAAGTCATCTAGCTGTGCAGATACACAACATGCTGTGAAGAGAGAACTAAATGACTATTTCCTGGAAGAATATATTTCTGGACAGATAGTGTTACCGTCCTGAAATTTATTCGCAATGAAAGGACTCGATTTCAGAGATACATCACCAACAGAGTGCCCTACATCAGAAAACATTCACAGCCTCAACAGTGGTTTTACGTCGCTTCAGAAGACAACCCAGCTGACGTAGCGAGTCGCGCGGCTCGAGCTGCAGAACTGATTAATTCGAAGCTATGGAAATCAGACCCTGAATTTCTCAAGCTGCCCAAAAGTATATGGTCGAAACAGCCAGTAATTGATTCTAAGTCCGATGAAAATACGGAGAAAGAGGAAATTAGCTCTAAAATCTTCGTTACGAACATCTCTACGAACATCGACTCCACCCCGTAGAGCCATGTTGAATTCAACCTCTCGATGGACTGATATAATTATGAGGATTATAGATTCTAATCTAAGATTTCTCAGTCGAAGAGGAGAGGTCAAGTCCATCAGAACAGATAATGGTACCAACTTGCTCTCAGGTGGTTGCTGACCACTTGAGAAAGAAAGATATCGACCGGACTTTCAATGCACCGCTCGTATCCCACCACGGAGGAGTTTGGGAGAGAGAAATAAGAACAATCAGAAAGGTGCTACATGGTTTCCACTGGAACAAAGGCGAGATTGAATGATGATAACTTAGCTACGCTGTTTTGTGAAGTAGAATCCATTCTGAACAGCCGACTCCTCACGTCCATCTCAAACGATCCAGACGACTTAAATGTAATCACACAAAATCATATTCCATACCACTTAATTGCATACTAAAACTTCCGCATTGCACGAACATCAACAGAAGATGCAACGTTATTAAAGCTGACGCTCTATACCATATAGACTACATACTCCAAGTAACCCCTTTTATCACCAAAAACGATATGCATATACTAGATCATGTGTGCGCAACCTGCGGCCGTAGCAGAGGCAAAGTGCGGCCGTGACAATGAGAAGTAAATGAAAAGGAATGTTGTACATGTATATTGCAAATGTTTCTGGAATCGAAAAACAATCGGAACTATGGTAGCATGCTAGTCACCTTTTATCTGTGGAACACCTTTATGCCCATGCTGCTTGGAAAAATGCGCGCCTGCAGGCGCGATGAAGGCGTTGAAGCAGTTCGATAAATCATGAATAGAATATTTTAGGGAAGTTGCATTCATGTGCATTTATGGCTAGAGTCATCAGCTAAAAGAAACAAAAGGGGCAATTGCAGTTTACTCAAATTGTTCGCTCACGTAAGCTTCAAGTCAATGGCCTGAATAAGGATGCCTGCTAGATCGCCGGCTCTGTGATGAATGAATGAATGAATTTTGTATGGCTCGTGATTCCTTTTTTGAATTATTACAATAGCTTAGTAAAGCGTTTTCTCCTTCGGTTGCCCTCAGAAAAAACATGCTTTCAACTTTTGGTTTTGAGCGCTGATAACACCTTAAGCTTAAAATCATTTCGGGTCAAAAATGACCGTCGGTCGTATATGGGTTAACTTGCTAACTCATTATTTACGAAGCAGGCCTTTATGCGATTTTTACTGCGTCATTCATCAGGGAAAACTAATTTGAATGGTGGAATATAAAAAGGATTGGCTATTGACCTAGTTGTTTGCACACATATTAAGTGCGGCCGTGATTCTTTCGGCCTTCGAAATGGCGGCCGAAAAATGTAAAAGGTTGCGCACCCCTGTACTAGACATAGCCATCAGACGTTATTCGACGAGCATTCAATTTGCATCCTTCGTGTAACAATCAGTTACTTAACACAATCGCCGGTTTCCAGCCGATATTCATGCGTGCAGCTCAAATGCAATCATGCATCGAAATCGTACCGAACCTAGTTTAACCAAGATTATGATTATGTGATGAATCTGCGACAGCAGGGGATTAACAGCCGCCCAGCTGCAAAACTGTATACAACAGACATAACACAACAAATTTCCGAAAACAACCAAGAACGTTCTTGCATAATTGAAATTCTATTAACATGCAATGACCCCATTTCTCGTACTTTGATTCGCACTATCTCTACACCCTCTAAACTTCGCATATAATGATATTCCTTTTTTTCCTTTCAACTCCTTTTGAACACTTGTTTTACATTTCAACTTTATCAACTTTGTACCTTTGTGGTACGTTAAATAAATAAATAAATTCTGCTTTTGAAATTGACTGTCTCTTATCCTCCTGGCCCATTCTCGAATGCTGATAGCTACTCGAAGCGGCGTTTGAGACATGTCGAATGTATTCTATAGTCGCTGGGAGCGAGAATACTTGCCATTGTGGAGGCAACGTAGCAAATAACTGAAGCATGAACGGTCACACGAGGTGGGAGACCTCGTTCTGATGGTCGACCCGAACGCCCCTCGTGACCACTGGACTATGGCTCGAATCGCAGAGGTAAGACGAGGTAGTGACGGATTCTTACTTAAGCTGAAGACAAAGGACTCTTACTTCGAAAGGCCTATCTCCAAGATCGTCCTTTTACTGCCCGCTGATTGTTGACTCTGCACGGTGTGCCTGGCCTGAAACGACTTTTGGTCTTCTGAATTACAACGATGTTTTTTTCACTATTTTTTTATCAACTTGTGCAATTTTGAGTTTTTTCATATACAATTTTAAATTTTCTGTCGACGTCTTCCGTCGAAATTTAAATTTTCATTTTTTCATCAATGAGGTTTGAGGTGCTTTGAGCGCTTGAGAGACTAAGTTGTGATTTTCGTCAGTGTTGACAGTTAGTGGGCATCATTTGCATACTGTGGACAGTCTCCGGCATATTCTGGAAATGCATAGAATCAGTATTAGAGCTACAACCATGTGATAAAATACATATATATGTAGTACCTGCATGATGATAATAATTTCTGTCATACCTGAAACGCTAAATAGAAAATCAATAAAATTTTGCGCAATGAAAAACTGCTAACTCAATCACTTGCAAAATATCGTCAACATGCCGGCTTTTACCAGTTTGAAATCCATCCAGTCCGATTCGTCGGACAGGTTTCGTCTCCTATTTCTCTTTCGTCATGCATGTATTTTCCGGCCGACTGCAAATTTGAAAAAGTCCCCTTCTTTTCCCGTTCAATTCCTATATTTCGAGAAATTAGGTACGCTTCTTTATTGCTTCAATTTCGTGACATTAGGAACATTTTAAGTAAAAAGAAGTGAGAGATGATGTGATGATGATTGGCAAAAACGTTTTGAGGGCGGGTTCTAGTCGAGAAAATACGGTGTCGATGTAAGATTCACGAAGCTGAATTCGGTACATGCTGTTGGTATGTTGTTGCAACGTCCCAGATTTCTCATCAAACTAATGGGCAACTCGTTTTGAGGATGTAGATTGTAGACCATGCTTTAAAGCATGTGACGTAATGTTTAGCTTCGGTTCATCATCCATCTTAATTCTTGTAAATACACATCAGCAACCACTGAACTTGTTTTGTGTATTCCAAGTGTTGTTCACACGAATAATTTATGATTTTTAGGATTGTATTGGCTTTATATCCAGAAGCAAGTCCAAAAGCTCGTCCATCATCAACTAACTGAAGACATCCAGGTATTCGGTCGCAGACTGCCCAAGTGCAAGTATATCATCATCTAGCTGATCTACCTACAGCATTGGAGCTGGTGTAGGATCGAATACGTTTTGAGATCTTTTACTAAGATTTCATGATGAACAAGCTGTATCTAATAAAAGTAAGTTAGCAAGATCCATTTAATGTCTCTTTTTCCCGATGAATGCATCATGCATGCATGATATAATGCAATCATGTTATCAATTTTACATTCTTTCCTGTAAATGATAATGGAGTGATCAACATATCGTCTGTAGAGGAGAACATCATCATTAAAAGCTGGAATCACTTTGTTTTCTAGAGAGTTCATGTAAAGATCAATATATATATATATATATATATATATATATATATATATATATATATATATATATATATATATATATAGTTACATGAAGCTTCTTCTTAAGTAGTATGAAACAAGTTAGATATCAAAAAGAATGAATATTTGCTAAAAAGCTTCGTAATTAAGCGGAAATTATGCTGATGATCATGGAACTTTCATGAACCGCATTGTGATGGAATTCTTCAAGGAAAAGTCGAGATCTTATTGTGCTTCCTTGGCTGAAATTTCATGTCTTTAATTCTATTTTCATCGGTATGATTTTATGATTTACTCAAATTTATGTTTCATTTCTTGAATCTGAATAGTGATGTGATCCCATGTACATCTTTTAAAATTAATTGAAATCAATGTCTTTGATTATGTTATTTTGGTTTAGCAGTGGCAGATTGCTTGTGACATGATCACGCTTAAGAAAATACTATTATTGATAAGGCTAAGTATTAAGGTGATAGTAACCCTTGGAAATGCTAATTTAACAAGCTACTATATTACCTCTCCAAGGTTTACATGACACGGAGGATTTATAAAATGCTACTATCCCTTCTGTTTCGCCATCACGATCAGTCAATCATGTAAATTTCTCTGAAAGTGTAAAAATTTGCATATCTCACATATGTGGTACTGGGTCTCATTCCAGTTCATTTAATAAAATCGAAACTGTATACACAAAGTGGATTTGATTAATGGTGACATGTTTATTCTATGCTACGGGTGTACTGTGATGTCGGGCGCCCGCATAGGGGTTTGTCTCTCACCAAGAAAGACACTGCTCCCTACTGCAAGACAGACATTGTCAGAAACTTTTTGAAGAGCAACGGATTCTACTGCTTCGGTGGCCACCATAAAGCCTTAATCTCAACTATATTGAGAATTTGTGAGCACTCCTTAAACATAGGTGTATGGTGAAGGACAACAGCAAAGAGGAATTGATTGACTACATAAACATGTGGGAAATGTGTGATAGTGATAGACATACGATCAGCATGTACTCAAGTACTGAAAGCATACCAAAAAGTGTCCACGAGTATACAATCAATCTAAAGGGGGATATGCACGTTATTTGGAACATGTCTCCAGTCATTTCATGATTTTGAATTCTTTTTAATTGAATGTATTCCTCATAACAGAATTAAACTACAAAACAGATTCCAGTTTTCATATTAGATGTGAGGCAGGTGAAGATAGCGATCCATGTGAATGGCCGGTATCTATGATCAATAAGTTCTCTCAGCATTGCGAGATCAAGGGCTTAAATACTCAAAGTCCTCATCAGGTATAACTGTAAGTAGAGAATGCCGTACCTAGATGTTTGCAGCATATGAAGTACGCGTTATATTTTAGTGACATAAGGCTGGGAAGTTCTACTACTTGGGATTGTAAAAGTACAGTTGCAATGGTACTACTGTCAGAAGTAGTGCTAAAAGCATTTTGAATAACCTAAGTATGCTTTGATTACTCAATTATGATTGAAGCTGTCAAATCGGTAATCATTTGTCTTTATAACTAACTTTCGGTTTGTGCCCACAAAATTAGCAAGTTGTCCTACCTACAGACACTCTCATGCTTTCTTCACCAGCGCAAGTTAATGTGAAAGCCCTAATCACAGAAACAACAATTTCAATTTGTGTATTTATTCATTACACAAAATTTGAACAGGATTTAGGAACAGGATTTAGGATTTCTGTGATAGCCTTCAAGGATATTTTAGGAATACAGCCTTGTTGATGGGACAGAACTTCTACAGTCTTTTTCTCCCTCTCAATGCGTCTAGAGGATGTCGAGGAGCCACGAGGTCACGCCGCTGTGGCTCGAGGCGGAGAGTGCGGCTCACGACCTTCAACATTGCAAGCTACTCTCCGGCGTACGCTCATCGCCGAAGCAGTCCGGGCCTAGCCCAACAGCGCCTATGGGCAATCACCATCGGCAGGCAGCGTGTACATCTACAGTTGGAGAGCTGCTCGAGCGGTGAGAAGATATTTGCTCGTGAGGACCTTAATCTTGGAGCAACACAGAATGCTAGATTTATTTTATAGAACATGTTGGCTCAAGAATTTTGGAAGAAGACCTTGTATAATTTGACAGGATATATTCCAGCTTTCTGGAACACTAAGATTGCGAACTTCAAGAGTTTGAATGACTTCGATGATATTTAAAGTCAATGGTTTTAATTGAAGCTGGGACATTCCCATAACGACGTCTACATGTTTCATAATTTTAATAAACTTATAGTTAATAAGACTTAAGGTTTGTCCTTAAGAGGACAGGTGGTGCGTTCCCACCGGCAGACATTAAACGTTCAAGGCACGTCAAACTTTTGACTATCCTAGGACTACATTTTAGAGCCAAACTTGACGAGATCGGTGTGGAGGACCTTCCCACTAGTCCATTTTTCACTCAGCGCTTCTAAAGCGGGGCTGGACCTTACCCCTAATGGTCCTCTGACTTGTGATCCTCGACAAATGCATGAATGCATGAAGGTCTTTAAGCACAAAGACTTGACGGATCTGATTACGTGCCGGGCGGACCTACCCGGGGGTCCATAACATAGCGCTATACGGGCTGGACTTCACCCTTAAGTGTACGAGATCGTACAAGGCCGCTTAACAAGTGATCTCCTTGGTCAAAGTTTCAGGCTCGATTGATTAGGAACTTACATATAAATAGACACTTAGTAATCACCATGTCAACCCCATGGAGACCAGTAACCGACACAGTCCATTCATCACACTAGGGTAGTTAGCGATAAAAAAAAAACGTTAAAACAAATAAAACAATAGCCAGTCGTCAGCAGGTACCCGCCTGGTTGGGTTTCGGCCCATCTACCTGAACGCTCAAGCCCAGGCGGGCGGGGCCCCGCATAAACTTATATGCGGCTGGCATTCTAAAATCAATACAGTAATGATATGTGTAATGATAAGTAATACTGATAGTAATAGTAAAAACAAAAACAAAACAACCGCAAAAGACGGATACATCCAAAACAAACTAAAATATATGTGTGAAATACTGAAATGGTATAACCAATATAAAAAAAATGTTAAGAAAACAGTGTTAATTATATTGTTTAAAATGCGCACTGCGATGTCATCTGCCTGGCTGAGAAATATCCAAACTTGGCTAGAAAATTGTTATGACCGGTTAGGATTTTCTCAGTACATGCCTTCATTTTAGACTTACAATATCCTCTGCTGCTCATCACAAAAAGTGTCATATTAATTCGTTTAATTAGATCTTCAAGATGTGAGCAGATGCGACAATAACGTAAAACCTGGCCGGCAAATACATTAATTCCCATGTTATAAGGTATTGCACTGTCTGGAAATGTCAACAGAACAACAGGGAAATCAAAATCTTCCACTTTATGATATATTGAGGTTCGAAGACCGTCACTACTAGATTGGAGTCTCACATCGAGGTAAACAACGGCTTTGTCATTGACTCCGTTTCTATCTGCAAGAAGCTCCATTGGGTAAATTTTCGGAATTAAGGTATTGAAATGCTTGTAATTTATTACGCATATATCGTCTATATATCTCGAAGTGTTTGACAATAATTTAGCTAGTCCAAACTTTTTAATTTAAACCAATTGTTTCATAAAAGCAAATTCGCAATTTAACAGAAACAAGTCGGCAAGTAAAGGACTGCAATTCCCTCCCATTGGTACTCCTCGAATTTGTCTGAACACGTAACCGGAAAAAGAAATGTAGACTTCAGACACTATAAAATCAATAGCCTTCTTAAAAGAGTCCACGTCATAACAAGAATACCCCTTATATTTGATTTTGGAGAAAAACGACTTCTCATATCCTACACACAAGTATCTACGATTAGTGGAATTGAATGTGAGATCAAGGATGGAAAAAATATTATTCTTGATAGCACCTTGATCTAAGTTTGTATAAAGAGTAGAGAAGTCAAAAACTTGCATAGAGTGGACGTTCACGTTAGAAATATTCCTCAAAAAATCTTGAGTCGAGGCTACACTCCAAAAATAAGAATAACCAGTATTATTCCTGATTGACTCACAGTATCTATGGAAATTTTCTCTTATCACTTTCAGACCTTTGTTGATATTCACCGATAACTTTTTAGTTGTACAATTTCTGGCTCCGGCAATGAATCTAAACTTATAAGGATTTTTATGCAATTTTGGAATCCAGAAAAGTTTTGGTAGTTTAAGGTCCTTGTCACTAACATTAATATTAAAGTTTGATTTCATATCTTTAACGTGTTTAGTAAGGACTTCCTTATCAGAAATAAGCTCAGGTTTATAAGTTGCATTGCCTACTGCAGTGGAAGAATCTATGTCAAAACCAAGCTCGTCCATCAGGATTTTGAGATAGAACTTTTTACATATGAAACTAAAGTTGTTGGATGCTTTATCGACAGGAACGACTATCAAGTTTTTATGGAGATCTTGCAACTCCTTATCAACACAAACGCTGCTGCCATTATCTTTCCCACCCAACTTCTTACAACGAAAGATGCGGTGCTTTACTAACATCATGACCCTGTTTTTCCAAATAGAGAAGTCATCAACTTTTAAGTGAAGGCGACTGGACACACGAGATATATGATTATCTATGGAATCGCTGATCTCTTTTTGAATGGATTTCCATGATATTGACCTAGACAATCTGTGTTTAGTGCCATACGCGAATATAGCTCTGAGACCTGGATCATTTATTATATCTAAATTACCGGTAAAAACATGCCCATAAGGCTCATAAACAAAACTGGTCATCGAGTCACAGCTGCAATCGCTCTGTAAAATGCCAACAACTTCCTGAATTGTCAGGCTATTAAGAAACTTATTATAATTGAAGAATTTCAAACAAATAGGGTTATTAAGCTTATGGTACACTTTGGGAGGATATAGATGTTTCGCTTTTTCTGGAACTAAAGCACAGACACTTTTATCATTAAATACAGAAGGTAAATGAAGTTTGTCAACTAAATGAGACTTGAAAGGAATCACTATATGCGTTTTGTCTTCGGTAAAGCTATCCCTCTTGTTTCCATATAATTTACTATGAACATATGTTGTCAAAACGAAAGATAGGTCATTCGACTGATCAAGAAGCCTAGAATACATAATTTTAAGCATGCTATCACTAATCGATTTCAAGCAATTATAGAAATGTCTTATTTTGTTGCTCTTCATCAACTCTTGAAGCTCCTTGAGAATATCCTCACAACTATTAGATGGAGGATATTTCTTTCTACCCGACTTCCTAAGGCCATGGCTTCTCTTACGTCTGCTAATAGGAGAACTAAAAAATGAAAATGAATTTGCAGTGTTCTGAGAGGCGCAACCTCCGCCTAACACTCTGTCATTCAAACCCAAAGGATGCAAGGTGTTCAGCGTTCTTATATGAAAATCTTCCTTACTGTTAAGCTCGAAGGCAATTTCTGTATCAGATTTATTACGAACATCGACAAAGTCAATAATTTGTATACTTACATCATCCCAACTGTGATTAGAACTATTAAAATGATTACTTAAATACGTATTGAGATGATTCTTTTGAACAGACTGCCGATGCCCATTAAGTCTACAATGTAATGGCTGTTTTGTCTGTCCAACATACTGGACCCCACATGATTGACATGTGATCAAATATATTACATGCCTACTCTTACACGAGAAACTACTAGGATAATTTAAAACGAACCGTCTGCCGGTACTAAAACTCTTAAAAGTGGTATTAGTGTCAAGAGATTTACAACATAGGCATCTTTTGCTGCCACAGACATCAACACTACTGACGCATGTGGAGGGCGCTATCCACTCCTTCGCATTAACGTCTTGAATAAATTGTTTTAATACAAGTCAATTTATGCATCAAATTTGTGCTACAGAAATCCGTCTGAATATTAGCTATTGAAGCTAATCGACTCAATCGACTCGCGTCATCGGGTTGTTTGTTCATTATTGTCCTCACACACAAATTTGTATATTCCTTATCGATCGTGTGCTCGCAACTGCTGCAAGGGAAACCTAATCTGTCTCCACCTCAAACGCTGAATTATAGAGCCCACCAGCATTTATGTGCATTTATTCAAGAAATTCGGGCTTATAAGCACTTATATGCATTCATGCATTGATAGCAGCCAACATCGCTAAGGATGGATGGATATTTATTGCAGTTATTTGGTATTAACTGTCAACTAAGTATTATAAGTCTTTGTTCTATATTCGTCATATCGCTTTAGGAATCTCTGTCGATCATGTGCGTACGCATGTTTAATTTGATTACTAGCGGTAATGTTCAATAATTTTGATTGGTTATCACATATTTCGCTTTTGATAAGCTCACAAGTGTTATTGACGTCTGCATTACCGATGCTAGATTTTGTTCGAACGATTGATTTTGCTTGTGATCCACCACTCTGCTCATCCAGACATCGCTATTCCATGCAGCGAGTTCCCACACAGCTCAGACGTCCCAGACAGTGTTATCCTCTTTCGGCGAGTTAGAAGGTCGTCTTCCCTATTGAAGTTGGAATTTCCTGCCGTTAGCGAAGTACCCAAGTGCGTATATCTGCCATCGTTTGAACAATATTCGATCTCGTTAGTGTAGGATTCGTGGGATCTCATTCTATCCTTTTATGTCTGTCGCGTACCGCAATGTATGCGACTAAGACACACAAACTTTCATTTTCATAGAAC
This sequence comes from Prostheceraeus crozeri, assembly GCA_907163375.1. Taxonomy (NCBI): domain Eukaryota; kingdom Metazoa; phylum Platyhelminthes; order Polycladida; family Euryleptidae; genus Prostheceraeus; species Prostheceraeus crozeri. The sequence goes on along the minus strand of CAJQUW010012099.1, from coordinate 705,230 downwards.
TCCGACCCCAACTTCAAGGTTTGATAGCTGTGTCAATTGATAGGACCGCGACACCGACTGTGGGTAGCAGTGAGTAGAAAAGAAATTTGAAAATGTAGCAAAAGGTAATCAATTTATTTTTGTTGCATCTGTTAGAAATCAATTTATCGTAGTTACTCTATGTCAATTGATTATTTAGAAGCTGCTTGTGCCTTGCATGTTACTGAACGGTTAGTATCATATAGCAACATTGCTTTCAATTAGAAGTCAATGCATTATTCGATATAAATTCATGCATTAAAGGTCATCTGTATTTTGTAAGATAGCAACAAATACCATACTCTAGAATCGCTTGAGCAATCAGTCTCTGATTATGTTTGTAGAATGCATGAACTGTAATCGTTCCCGTAATGCTGCCCCTATAATTATAGGCCTATATCAATTCAAATTATGATTTTGCTAGCTTGAAGTGAGATTTATCGTATTCTTGAGTTATCTACTCGATAGACCTCAATGACATTTATACGAATATATTTAAGACAATATCCTAATTAAATGTTAGCTCCGCTCATCCCTATGCTGCTTTTTACAACATGCAACATTTTAACTACACTAGAAATCAGCCAATCAGTTAACTGCAATTTTTCGATGTAAACAATCAATGTATTGTAAAATTATCTCCGTCCAACTAATCAATTAATTGCGGCCACTTAAGTGGAAATAGTAGCAATAGAATCAACTTTTGATAGAATCAATGTCCTGAATAATCAGACCTACTTTATGCGACCTGCTAATCTAATTCACAAATTAAGTCAAATCAAGTCAAGCCATATTGGCTCAGAAGTTTCCCTAACATTGTAAATAGGAAAAATATACCGAAGGACATCTTCAGGTCTATGTAGTGGCAATTAAGCAATCAGATACAGTACAGATCATTCCTCAAACAAATTTTGTGTTTTTTCAAACAAAGTGCGAAATGTTTGAGAATTATGCATCCAATTTTTTATGTACAAACATGATGCATGATTGATACAAAGAGAAATTAGTATCTCTATTCCATTGCAAAGTAATCTTCTTACGTATCCTGTACAAGTGATCCAACTATATCATCTAAATATACATATGTCTACATGTACATTATATCATGTTTGATGATCTGCTGCATCTCTTTAATGGTGTAGTAGCTTTATGCATCGTATTTATTAATGCCAATTCTTGTCTAGCATAATCTGAATGAATATGAATATGCATCATGCAGGAATGTCAAATTTTGATTAGATGGATGAAACTCCAATGATCAGCTTTCAACAATGACACCTAATTTTTCACACCTTTCAATAATCCCTTGTAACGGAACGCAAGAAATTTCGTATCATCCTGTTTCATTTCTTCCAAAGTATCCACGTCTCTTCCGGGTTAGACCCAAACATTCTCTTGTACTACTTCCAATTCTACACCTAAATGATAATCATCATGGTGAAATATTTACCATAGTTGCAAGTGATCAAACAGCTTTCATTTCAATCACGCAATATTGAATTTTTGTAGGTACATAAGGAGATCAAATATCATTGGGGAAGGTGTTTTTTTTCATATGAAAATCAATTCTCAAATCATCATGTCATCGCTTTCATCAGAAAACAATACAACTATGAACCATCTGCAAAATCGAATTTCAAATTTAGAATGTGAAGCAAGTACAGCCGGGCTTATGGCTAGAAATATTTGTTCAATTTTTACTTAATGTTTACTACTTTTTTTAATATTTTTATACTCAACTTTCATAAAATGGAACAGCTAAAAATGTTCGAGAGTGATAATATTACAACATACAGGCGTATTTCCTATTGGCAAGCTCTCAGAATGTTAAAGATCCACGGTGATATAAAATTTTACGAAAATTGATAAGTGGTTGGTATGTATAACAGCGAAATCTGGCGATGCGTAGCAGAACCAAAGTGTAAGAAATAGTGAAAGCATAGAATAAGAGAAAAAATTTTCAATTATGCATTATGATAGGACTTTCATGAGTAGGGTCTGCCTGCATACTATTCCATGCTTCTTCAAAAATAATAATTTGAATGATAAAACAATTGTAATTGACATTTTTCCAATGTAAATTTTTTACGGTGGCATCAATTTTTGATGAAAGCAGTGGAATTTATGCTATAAATAGCTTTCAATATTTGAACTTATGTATTTCTATAAAAGATTTTTCTTGTAAACAGAAAGCTAAGAGCCTTGCAGGCAAATCTTTAAATTCACTTGGCAACCTACATGCAGCAGTGGTCCTACATCGAATTTTCGGCTGGTCAGCTTGCTTTAGGGTCAAGTTTTGAACAGTAGAATATTCGGTTTGGTATACTGTAGGTGCTAAGTAGCGAAATGAATAATTTAAGAATTTGGCAGCAAAGATATTATTAGTTTTCTCTTTTCTTGATTTTGATAGGCTGCTAAAACGTACTACTTTAATGTATTTTAATATTTTTCTGTTCATTATTCCAAATATTGGTCATATTTGAATCAAATCCATACGCATAACACACACACACACCAAGCTTCGGAGAAACATAGCCTGACAAAACACCTGATTTCAAAGTTTTAAATAAATACTACTGAAGGCAGAAAGAATTCCTTCACGTGCAGTCATGAGTCTGTTTCTCAGTCATTGTCTGATGACCTTTTTTGATTGGCGTTTTACTTTTTAGTGGACCAAATCCAACAATATTTTGTTGAAAGTTTGAAGATACGCTAAAACTGAGTCACAAAAACGTAGCTGGGTCGGTTTTGTTTTGAAAGGACCTCTGCGAAAATGCGACATGGGACCGAATCGCTCCCAGGTTTGGGTAGGGTTAATAGGTTTGGATTTATCATTCTAGATTATTAGAACAGTGGTGTGCAGATTTTGACAGGCCAACATTTTTTTCAAATATTCTTATTGAATTTCATGTGGTATCTACTTCACTGATATATATTTCGTATGCTTGATTGGCACTAGCACACGACTACCATTTGTGGAGCCCATGCTTGGTTTTGAAAGCCATATATGTTTGGGTGACACATGTACACGTATGTACCTCTAGAATTATGTGGTATGTACATGTAGCATGATCAATAATTGAAGCAAAATCAATTTTATCTTGTGCGGCTCTTATGCGGATAGTTGCACTGCACTTACAGACCGTTGTTTTTCGATGAAATAAGGTTCTGCAATTTCCGTCATATCACCAAAAAAGTCAAATTACCGTTTAATTGCACAAAGTAAAAGCTTCCATGATTTGTTATAGGCCTATTTGCTCTTCAATACTCACATGAATAGTGGAAAGCAAATTATGATTCCTTAATATTAAACAAATCAGTTGCGTACAATACTGCTGTATGCATATACATGTAAAATTTTGTTATGTAATATACAAAAGGCTACGGTACAGCAACCCATATGTGCACTTAAAAGCACAGAACAAAGGAATATTAAGCCTATACTACTGCCTTTTAAAATTCGTGGCCCGCTATCCTAACTTGGTTACCCTCCACTGTATTAGAATAAAGTGAAGTTTTCGGAAAATTCACTATTTATCGAATGTAGAGTCTGGTTTGTCGCTTATGATGATCTTGCGCAGCGGGAACTCCATAGACTTAACAGAATAGTGTGGTTACATGTCCATCTATTTATTCCATTCGTTGAAGTTCGGAAGGCATGATTGCAATAATCATAAGGCGATTCATTGATGTGACGTGATGCATGGATTTGTAAATGTAGCTTAGGTCTGGTTGACTTGCAGATCCTTACAAATACAGCTTCAGGTAAATTTATCTGATAATTCCCTACACCGCATTAATACCGATAGCTTAGGCGACGGAAAAATTTCCGCTTCCCTGAGCTGAGATCCATGCAATGTCAGGATTCATTTTCTCTGCCTCGATACAATGATTGTTTTGACGATGATCGTGTCTTATTGTTGGTACCACAGAATTAGACAAGTCGTCTCTTCTTCCGTTTGACTAGAGGGGAAGCATTGGAACATGTAACGTTATTGAAATGGCACAATCTCCTGACTAAATACCATAGCAATCGAACAATCAGCAGCCAGTTCAACATTAAACACGCCAAATTGTGCAAAGCTTCAGTGACTGTTATCAACCGGATCACACAGCAAAGAGACACAGTCGATGTCAAGTTCTACAGAGAAGTTTGTGAACGTTTTTTCATGCGCCTGCTAACTTTTTTTAAAATGATCGGAAGGCCCAACATTATCGAGAAAACTTTTGTGCAATGATCTGAATTCTTCAAATCTGAAGGAGTCGTGGCGTTTGGACCATTTTGAAGGAATTCAGAGCAATCCGCGAGCGACACACGACTATTTTTCCTATCTCTGTAATGTATTAAAAATTTCTTTTTGCCCACTTAGTAAGTTCCTGTATGTGCCATCCGTTTGAATCAGTTTGCACTTCTAGCAAAGTGATACGATTAAACAATCTAATTCTGTGGGTAAATCAGTAAATACCAACAGTTTTAAGTGACGGAAAAGTTACCACAGCTCGAAGTTATTTCCATTACCTTAAGCTTGAGGAACAACGTCTGTTATTAATGCGGGCCACAGTGTAGGTAACAGTCATTAGCCGCGCATGCGCCATCTGCTTTAAGTGATGCAGAGAAAATAGAGTGCTACCCTAACTCATCATATAATGCAGATAAATAGAAAGTCATAAATATACACATAAGTCAAAGATGTCCAAAAGCTGAGCACATTTATGAGCACAAGACCCAGGCTAATACCTTACTGACACTATTCGATCTTCCATGATCTCTAGAAGGCAGTGTCATTTTCTTCCTTTAATTATGTCGATCACTTACTGATCGTCTCTTTTCGTAGCGTCACTGAACAGCAGGTTGTAGGTTTCTTTAATTAAGAGTTGCAAATCGAACTCCACTGGAATTCATGAAGTGTCTGGTTTGTTTTTCAGACTATTTGTTGACATCCTGGCTTCACCCTTGTTTGACATTAATTGTGTCCCTAGTCTACCGTGTTTCCGAACTGTCGGAGGATTGCTAGCATCCACTCATCCGAAATGAGTAACAACTATCGACCCACCTCATATTCTGCATAGTCTGCACTCTTATATGTGTTGCAAACTCATAGAGAAATTTATGCGGGATGTCATTTCATTATCTCTCATGAAAACTTTTGCCTGAAGGATTCCCGAGCGCCAAACGCTTTATTGGCTATAAGATTGATTATGCTTCAACATGCATGGCATCACTGTTTCATGAATTCATGCAAAATCTTAGACGTTCGATGTCATGCAGGAAAGTTGCTGATTCAGTCTAATGATTCAGTTAAAGAGCTCACGTCTGATGTAAAATTATCTAATTTTATGCTTAGTGGTTTTATGATTATCAAACAACACAAAAAATCATAATATGTACACTTAGCTAGTACAGGGTTCATTTCAGATCACCTGCAACATTAAAGCGCGGTTCACGTATCACAAAGTGTTATGTTTTGATAATGGACTTTGTGGAAAAGCGACAATCGGACTACATGCTTGGAGCCAACCACCGGCCAACAGAGGCGGTTTTAGCATCGCCTTCGGCCCCGGCTTAAACCTTGGAGACTGGCCGACTACCTACTCATTACACCGGCAGGTCGGTTAATTAATATTAGGCATACGGCGACCGTTGACTACATTCGTTCTAGGATAAATGTTTTTATTCGATAAAAGAATTGCATCTTTCTAAGAGCACGTCAATGCATACTCCATGGTTGCATTTTTTATTTCTGAGTATAAGCTACGTCAACTCACAAAAAATTGTGAAACATTTATTAATTAATCGCTCGAATTATTAACTTACACAGTCATGTTGTTTCAAGCCTTGCTTTATCTCTAACAAAATTTCCAAAATCGTATATTCTAGCGAGCCCATGTGAATTTTGTAAGAATTGTGTGTTTCTTAGCTTAACTATCGTTAAATAATTCCATATCTTGAATAATTTCATTACATATGGTAGCTTGCATAACAATAGATGTTTAGGAGAAGCAATGAATGATTTTTTTTAATGCAACCACAAGTGTATGTGGTTGAATTGAAATTCTCTCATGGAAATCACACATTGAAATTCAGTGTTGTGGAATATTGCTTCAAAAGTTAAAGGCATGCGATAAATTTTGACTTCAGTTGCACAGGCATGCCGCGAAGTCTTAGAACACTTCTTGCACAAAAAGCTGATGCATACTTGGCGAGTTCTTTGTACCAGCTTATTATATGTCAACTCTAAGTCATCCATATAAAGTCAAAATACCTGAATTTAAATATCTGTTTGGAGAATTTTTTTCTTTAAATTCGTGAATCACTGGACTTTTCTCACAAGTGAAGAAATCAATGGCTCTTCAGTAAATCATTTCAAATCAATCTTATTTTCGTAGCATCAGCACTCATCCCGTAATCATATTGTTCATCTCATTGTACCATTGCTATCTCAGTTTGGGTCATTTTTTTAATTCTGTCTCATCAATTTACTTGTATAAAATGAACTTTGAAAATGCAACTATTATTAATTGATATTATTACTGTTATAATTTCACGTAGGCATGTAAGCCATCCAATTGCATTACGCGTAAGATTGTTCAATCTTTTGTGCTAGAAAGTGCAAAATTACCCGAATGAAGATCAAATTTGATGGAATCAGCTCCATCGGAAACAATTGCCCTGAGCACCGGTAGACCTATCATTCATGTATTTCATGTACTTGTGCTATATAGAAATGGAATGATGTCCAACGGACTAAGTTGACCAGCTATCATCCACAAGCCGTCCACTACAGAGGCGCCGGTCGCCGTCCTACTCCCTACCGTCTGGTTTTGACTACGCCGGCCATGCTTTTGGACATTTTGTCGCGTCATTTAATCGAATACCTAGGAAGTAAGAAAAGAAATAGGAATGTTAGATAATGATGTTCATTAGCAGGAATAAATACGTAGCTTTTCATGAAAACTGGATTGAAATCGGATAGTCACTAACAGGATAAAAAGTTTTTTTATCTGAATGGGATAACCACTAGTCAAAATTGCTACAGATCAGAGCTTGAATTTTGCAACGTGCACACAAATTTATCATGATGACTCTTGTCTGACTTTCTATGCTATAAAACATGGGTCTTTGCATTGCAACATGCAGCATAAATACAAAAAACGAAATAATGAGTTAAAAAATAATAAAATAGATAAATTAAATACTATATGTAGTGCAGATATTTTATCAAATATGTTAATCAAATGCAATAGAGTCAAACATTGATTACATTGATTGAAAGTCTAAAAGAGCGGGAACTCCGTATGGCTATTTTAATTCCTTAACTATGCACATGATTCATGAGACGAATCCCCATAATCGGATTCGTTCAAGCCGATTCGACTTTTCGTGTCTAGCTGTAGTACATTTAAGGACTAACTGTTAACCCTCGGGGGGTTTTCTGGGTCCACGTGGACCCATTTTTCCAGATCACTTGCTGTTATTTATTAAGTTTTCATTATTTATTATTGATATCACTGGACTTTATCTGTATCGATATGTCAATTATAACTGCCAAGTGAAAATGTATTAGCTGTTGTTTAAATAATTGCAATACATCGCAAACCTTTTAGTAAATCTATGGGTCCAGCTGGACCCAGTCACACTGATTCGTTTCATCGGTCGTCATAGCGCAGAAATTCAGTCACTGCTATTCCAAATAACAAAGGCCCGCATTCGTGAAACCAGATAAGGATTTCCCGTATCCTTAGCGACACTATATCTTAGCCTTATCCTAACCGTCATATTCGTGAAGGCAGCTATCGTCACGCGCTCACGATGTGTAGCATTTTTTCTATTTTTAGCCTTAACGCCATGCACTTCAAAGGCTGACAACTGGTCAGATTTTGGAGACGTTGAAATCACAGGCGCACTTGCAAACGATTCCATCGATTAGTTTGTCGATCTGCCCAGGCCGATTGGGCCGCCTCAACTCGCCTGATACAATGCGAAACAGTAGATAATGAAGCATCGGAATAGCGGTAGTGCTTATTGGCTGCACACAGACACACGCACACTCCTTCCCTGCACACAAAGACACACGGGATAACGCAGCTGAAACTTCGCTTTGCTTCAAAGCTTTTGCTATCGTCGCTATTGTCGCACGCAGGTGCAACTGTGACGAACTAATGAAATCGATTTTGATGTGACGCGTGAACAATGCTCCCTGCCTGCGCTTGGCTATGAGACCGCGCAGGCAGGTCGTTCTGTCATTTTACCGCACTGCTGTTTTATGCTACGAGCGAAGATGGCGGAACGCTCACAACGGAGCTCAAAAGTTGAAGCTTTGAGATTATTGAGGGGCGCGCAGGAAGACGTTCCCGAAGCTTCTTCATCTGCGAATGACACGGAGGACTCCAGTGAATCATCTGGTTCATCTGATATCGATGAAAGTGACAATATTTCACCTTCTGATGACGACGTATCCATTAACCAAGCAATCGGCAATAAGTGAATATTTCATCCGCTGATGGAGAGCAATGGACTTCTCTCCTACCTCAAGAACAGAGACGTGGCAGGGAGCGAAGAGAGAATCTGCTTAGACCAGCACCAGGTCTTACAAGTTACTCTCTGCGGCATATTCGCGCGCCAAATACTATTATAAATAGCTGGGAAATTTTGTTTGATCACGATATGATGGAGACAATACTAAAAGAGACAAATCGGCGAGGGAGATCTATCAAAGGTGCAGCATGGACGGACGCTTCGATGGAAGAAATGTTAGCCTTCATTGGCCTGTTATATCTACGCGGCGTGTATCGTTCTCACATGGAGAGTACTGAAGAGCTGTGGTCGAAAGAACACGGAAGGCCCATCTTCAAAATAACAATGAGCCATTCAAGATTCAAAGAGTTACGTATCATGCTTCGTTTTGACAATCCTGAAACAAGGGCTGCTCGACAACTGCGAGACAGATTAGCAGCGGTTCGTCTTCTTTTGGATGGTTTCACGAACAACTGTCAAAAATCGTATGTGCCTGGTGCATTTCTTACCGTTGATGAGGAACTATATCCTTTCAGAGGTCGCTGTGCATATAAGCAATATATGCCAAGCAAACCAAGGTATGGACTTAAGTTCTGGCTGTTGTGCGATGCCAACAATTATTTTTGTTACAATCTACAAATGTACACAGGCAAAGAAGACAATCCCAGTCATCACGGACTTGGAGAACGTGTTGTCATGGATTTGACCAGGTCTCTAGAAAATTCTGGAAGACACATAACAACTGACAATTTCTTTACTTCTTTGAAGCTCGCACGCTCTCTCCGCTCAAAAGGCATGACTTTGTTAGGAACTCTGAGGAAAAACAGACGAGAAGTTCCTCCGCAGATGAAGAATCTACAGGGCCGTGCTGTTTACTCTTCAGATTTCCGATTCAACCTCGAAGATCAAACATGCCTCCTCAGTTACAAATGCAAGAAAAATGATTGTGTCCTTCTTTTGAGCACCTTCCATCAAGAGCCAGTTGTTGATCAACATACTGACCGAAAGGTTCCAGAAATGATAAGACTACAATGCGACCAAAGGAGGTGTAGATAAAGCTGACCAAATGGTGGCGACATATACGGTGAAATACATCAGCCGAAGATGGCACACAATCGTGTTTTGCAACCTCTTGGATTTGTGTGGGATAAATGCATATGTGTTGAATTGCGAAATTGATCCTCATTGGGGAAGAGACAAGCCTCACAAAAGAAGACAATTTCTGCGATGCTTAGGAGAGGAGCTGGTCAAGCCATTTTTGGAGTCAAAAGACGTGCCACGGCCAATCATCGAAGCAAAGGTGGATGTTGAGAGAGCAACACGAAAAAAAGACAGATGTCAACTCTGCGGGTGGAAGAAAGATCGGAAAACGAGAAAAACCTGTGCTCGATGTGGGAATCACTGTTGTGATGAACATTCGAACTCTGTGACTCGTACTTTCTGTACTAATTGTGCTTGATTGTGAAAATAAATCTTCTGGGTCCACGTGGACCCAGATTTTCACGAAATGGAATAGCGAATTTTAAACCTCCCGAGGGTTAAATAAAAAGCAGCAAGGACGGAATCATTCTCGGGACATGCATCGATTTGTCCCAATTATCCAAAAATCGATGCCTCCTCTACAGATGATTTTACAGTATTCGTACAAATTACCAAAACAAACACAGACGACAGATAGGAAAAGTAGAGGTTTTATTCCTTTTGCGTTCCCCATCAACTCCCGCCGGATGCGCTTTGAATGCGCTGCCTTGTCTGGCATCAGCAGAGACGCAGACTGATGATTCATCCTTTAAGTTCAATCAAGTCCATCACTGAACAGCTGACGAGCAGTCACACAGTTGAGGATGGAATTCGTTTCTTCGTGGTAAGTAAACAATTGAATCCGTTTAAGTCTATTAAAAATTTGTGAGAGTGGCCCTAATCTTCTTGCTCGAACAGCCTTGAAACTCGGTCAGTTTTATCCCTCAATTTTTCATTTTTTTCATACGAATGATAAGTTGTGCATCATTATTATAATCCGGAATGCGGAGTCCTATCATTTTGGTGCAACTCCGATGGCAACTACAGGCTGTCGTGGGCTCAGTTAATCGATTCCGCGCAATTCCTGAATGACCAGGAATTGTGCGATTCTAAGTAACTTCAAGAGGAAAAAATTGTGCCGTTTGCGCTTGACTCCATCACTCTGTTGGACAGTACTCCATGAATTAGAGCCTGTCTGGTTTTAATTCAAACTTAATTCTTGTTGTGATCAAGAAAAATATCTATAATTTGAACTTGAGTCCTGGCTTAGATAACCTGTAGGCTATTTAATACAAATACATTACAGAAAATTGGTGACGATTTCCAAGAATTGTTTTCCATCATTAATTTTTGTGAAATGTTGTAAGTCCTATTAGGTGAAAACAACTCGTGACCCTAGCTTGAGTTCATGGATGTTCAACAGGATGCTGTTTTCTTACTAGTTCAGTGCAATTCGTAGATGATAGGGAACAGTGGGAGCAAGATGATGGGAAACAGTGAGATACTCTTTATTTCTATATTCTATTTTAAAAATTCCGCCCTTTTATTCGGGCATCTGAGCACTGGACAATCTCAACGGCTTTTTTACCATAGCTGTATGCACTCCATCGTTTCTTGTCATCAACATCTTCCTCAATCGCCACACACACAGACATTCTGCTGGGCAATTTCATTTAGTAACGGACGCTCGTTCGGAAGCTTTTAGAAGCTCTGTAGGCTTTTAAAAACATCATAGAGCGCTTATTTTGCAGATATATATGCGTCCTATCCATCTTTATATACTACCAAAAATTCAATTTGAAATTCGTACTGTAGCAAATTCTACGACCACAAATGTAGCCGTAACGGACGCTCGCGGAGAAAAACGCGTTTTGACTTTTTAATTTTAAAATGTAAAACTCTGCGAATTGACATTAAATAATCCAAATAAATTACATTTTCCTGAAACCAGAAACACAAAACTTCAAGAAAATGCTTTTGGTTTGATGATTAACAAAGATGGCTTGATTTTACAGACCTCAATCCATCGTTACGGACGCTCGCGTAACGGACGCTCGTTTTGTCCAAGTGCCTAATTTCGTAGATAATTATACTTTTAACCAACTTTTTCCCGACTTAACTTTAGAATAGCATTGTACTGCACAGCTGGTATGATATTCTAACAGATTTTTGCAGGATAACGTTACGGACGCTCGATTTTTTGGTATTTACGCACAATTTCTAGACTTCCACTTTATATTCGACTCAGTCAAAATATTCACATTCCATTTGAATCAATGTGTATTTAGGAAGCTCAGCACACGTTGTGCTGTAAATATGCAGTGTAGCACGTGCGCACGAAGTCTTAAAATCACAAAGTTTTGATGATGTTACACAAGTCACACGTGTAGCTTTCCAAGTCTTCTTCGCTATCAATGCAAGATTGATGAGCCCACTCCTTACAGTGCAGACACTGAATCCATTTCTCCGCTGGTAGAGAGTTACTCCAGTAGTCCTCACATACGAGACATTGGACGTCAGGGCTTGTATCCGGCATTTCAGAGCTGGTCCGATCAGTTGCTTCTTCAGTTGTCTGCGCAACTTCGTCTGCAAAGGAATATTAAACACCCTGCAGTACGCACACAGGCGTGTGCTACATATATACATGTGTATGAACAGTATAGGCCTATACCCCGACAAAGAAATTCTGTGCTACAGTTGACCTACTGTATCTCAGCATGCAGTGGAAACAGTACTCGTAGTATCCTTTTTCGTAGATGAAGTAAACCACGTGTACACAGATTTTTAGCTCACTGAATTACACGGATTGTAAGCTTACGCGTAAATTGTGATAGTCTCAGTATGCTGAACTTACTCTGTGGATTTGCGTAGATCACTGTTCTGCTGTCCATGCTTGTACTGAATGCAGAGACCTCCACACGATAATGATCAATTGATTTCACTTGATGGATTTGCTGGGTGCCAGGAATTGATCTCACTTTACTCCAATAGTGAGCCATTTGATCAGCCAAGGTTTCAATCTCTTCATTTGGAATCCACATGAAGTGGACAGTCTTCAACACCTCCTTGGCTAGCTGGAAAAATCAAATCATTCACAATTTAGAACTATACGTATGCCTCAGAAGATAGGCCTATGGATGCACATACATGTAGGCCTACGTAAATTTGACGCCAACCACTTTATAACACAGATAATAATTAGGCCTATGTAGGCAGCAAAATGTGTCGGCATACTTTAAAATTTAATTCAATTTACATGTAATAGACACATTGATAGCAAGTCGTCTAATGCACTAAGAGCTGAATCAAAATATAGACGTACATGAACATGTAGCCGAAACTTACCTCAAAGCATTCTCGTGGAGTGTTGACGACACGACCGGATCTAATCCTGTTCCAGATCATTCGCTTGGTTGATCCTCCTATGCCGTCGACGACAACTTTCCCATGCGACGTTGCAAAGAAATTCCAATCGATTGAAATATTGAAGCGCGAGCCCCACAAGTGCAGATTGCTAAACAAGAATTTCTGCTTGAACTGAGAAGATGGACCGTCGGAAATAAAATTCACATGCCTTATGTCAATGTACTTCGAGGTCAAATGATTGAGGATCTCTTGTACGAAGACATAGATTGATAACTTTGTGTGTTCTAAGTTGTCTGACCATATCACAATTGATTCTCTGGTGTTATCCGTTATCCATGCATGAGAAGTAAACAGCGAAGCTTGCTTATGACTCCAGTAAGCACTTGAGATTTCATTCTGATGCTTAATTGTGAAATTTTCACTGAAATCCACTTGCACGAGAACTGTCTTTCCATCTACCGAAGATTTTGCCATTTCAAACCACTCCTGTTGCTTCCTTTTAATGAAGGTATGTAGCAAGAATGGCTTGAGGTCGGACTTGATGCCTTTCAGAATATCTCTGACTGTTTCCGACTTTGAGATCAACTGTGGCAGCTTTGTAGTGTCCTTAGCCCAAATGTGATACGATATCTTTTGGCTCTCATCTTCAACATCGACGTGTATATTCTCAATAGAATCGCGACAGAACTCGCACTGCGATGACATGCAATCTTCGCTTTCTTGATCACAAACGATGGTCGATATGAACTCACGAAATTGATAGCTGATGCCTGGGTCAACGGAGTTGATCGCTTTGAGTCGAAGGCGCATGTTTTCGTGCATTTGACAAATGCAGACGGAGTGAGGTGTATTGCACATCAGGAATACGTGACGTGGTCTCAGCAGACTAAACTTTGTCAGACCGACTTCGACGTCAGCATGCTGCAATTTGAAGATTGCATGCGCTTCTCTGATGGAGATCACCATGTAGCGCTTGGGGATATATCGCTTTCCTTCTACAGTTCTCTCAATGAAAATATCCTTCTGGCCTGGTGCTTGCCACGAGATACTATCCAAGAGATAGAAGTCCTTTACTTTTCTCGAAACCTCTTCTGTTATTTTGCTTCGTCGCGGGCATATAATCTTCGGCTTGTGTGACCTGAGCAAGTCAGCCAAAACACGTCGCTTCTTCCTTGGAGACTTTGGCAAAGCGTCCTGAGCTCTCTTCACTGCCTTACCAAGGGCCTGTGGTGTGTTGTAAGGTTCTTCAGGCTGATCTGTCGTTGCGATAATCTCAGACTTCTTTATCTTCTTCAATAATCTGTATTTCTTGTGGCGCTCTTTCTCCTTCATCCTGTGTTGTCTCAATGCTTCACCTCCATTCGATTTGATCTTCTCCCTTGCAATTCGCTTTCTCTCTCTTTCTTTACGTCGATGTTGCTCGTTGGCGCGTTTAGAATCTCGGTATCGCCTTTGGCGGATCGCTGCTTTGCTCTTATGACCATCCATCGACGCAGTCAAACAGTTTAATGATGCTCTCAACTTGATTCTGTTAAGGTTAACGTAAAGTCAATAGGAATTTAGGTGTCATGGGCTAGCTGTGAGAAAATCATTCGCCTCCCTGCTGCCTTGCCGACTAAGCCTTAGATGAACAATTTTATTGTCTGTCATAGATATCTACATGTACAGGGCATCAGACGCGGCAAGCAGCTTGCCGTAGTCAGCTGCTGACTACGGTCGTGACTCGACCCTGCCGACAGCAAGTCGCCATTCTCCTTCGTCATCTGTGAGAAAAATATTTGTTCTCAGGTTGTCTACAACTTGACTGACTGCTCTGCGTGACACAAAGCACCAAGCTTTTATCAGATGTACAATGTGGGGACAGATCATACCCAAAAAGAAAGGGCAGTGAACACTTTCGAAAATGGGCACCCGTCGCGTAACGGACGCTCGCATTTTTGATCTGAAATAGTGACTAAGGAAGTACTTCATTCGCTAATTAATTATGATGACCTTATATATATGGGATATCTAGCTTATAATCTGAGATATGAGTTTTCTATCACTCTTTGTTTAGGCTGTAGATAAATAAAACGTATTTAAGGCGCAACGGACGCTCGTTTTAGAGGCTCAACTTTCAATCAATTTTTTTCACTGAAGCACGTAGATATCCCAGTGAGCGAGTCCACAGTCAAGTAGCCCAGGTCAATCTGTCTTGAAAAATACTTCGTGCATGCGAATGGCCACGAACCATCCTCGCACTGCGTTCGATTAAAAAACAGTTAAATTATCACAATTTCGAAACATTTTCAGATGTCTGCCGAAAATTGACTGAAATTTTTTATAAGTCGTAGAATAAGTAATATGGTTATTGATTCTTGATGATTTCAAGTATTCTTCAGATAAATCAAGCGTCAAATTGTTTGTATTCAACAAAAAATATTTTTTCACTGAGGTTGATGCTTACGTGAAATTGCCCTGCTTTGTCGAACTTGGTGTGGCTGCCGCGCTTTGCTAACTTGTAAAGTGCGTCACGACTACTGACTAGAATAATAAATAGACTGCGCTCGCTCATCGCAAGACACAATCCTAGGTCTGTGTCGCCAGATGAAGCCAGGGAAATCCACGTCCTCTGACTGGTCGATAAAAAACAGCAACAAAGCGAAACAGATGCAAGAAATCATATAGTAAGCACGCGTGAAGAGAAAACAGATCGTAATAACCCACCGAGTTTCACCGAAAGCCATGAGATAATGGAGTGACGATGTTTTTAATAGTAAAACACGTATTTCAATACAGAGCCGAATGATGATATTACATAAGTGCTGTATCTTGAAATTGAAAAAGCAATGGATTATACATGTGTATTGATCCTTTTACAACAATTCGACACCTTGCTAAATTTAAAATCTTACATTGTCGCCGCTGATTATCGACTGCTGATGTCTTTCCATATTTAGAAACACGAGACGCCTTGACTTTCCCGACGCTGCGAGATGGACACGTTCGCAGTTTATCCATTATCCTACTCAGTGGTCACGATTGGTTTACTCGCGTGTTTCTCTCTTGACCGTGAGATTGTAGGCGCCGCCACTGAAACGTAAATCAAGACCGCTCGATAGTTCTATAGACTGCTTCGTCATGCTACTCCCTCCACCTGCTTCATCAGTAATGCCTCGCAAACCACCGACTTACGAGGAAGTTGCTGAAAGACTTGCTAATCAACAAACAAACGTGAGTTGGATCAATGTTCAATCTCTTCCAACAAAGGTGAAGCTATTCAGACTATAATCATTGAACACAACTTAGACATCCTGTCCTTGACTGAAACATGGCTCTCCATGTATGACGACATGCGCTTACATATCGCGACACCGGAATTACTTGAATGTCAATGTTCCTCGGTCAACTGGACGTGGAGGTGAAGTTGCAATCATCTGTCGTAACTCCATGAAGGGCTCTCATATACCTTTACCACCAACTTCTACGTTTGAAGCAGTTTGTGCTCGCCTATCAACTCACCATAGCCAGATCGTCCTACTCAACATCTATCGACCAGGTTCCATCAGACCACTGCGATCTTTCTTTGAATAAAGACAATCCCAGGGTCGATGTTGACCAACGAAACAAGAAAAACACTCAAGGTTCTCGCGAGCGCTTTCGACAGACGCCGTCTACCATCCTCAAGTAACAAAAGAAATCGTTGGTGGATGCAGACAACAGGTTGTCTTTCTTACGAGATTGTCTTCAGGAAATTCTTTCTACAAGCAGTGAGATATGATCATCTGTTGTCATGTCCTCCGAATCAAATAATTCAATCACATGTCCCTTGTTTGCTCAAAGACAATCCCGATGCGCGTTATCTTAATGAGCTACTAACAACTTGTGACATAAAGCACCATATCTGTGAGCCGACGCATCGCTTAGGAGGATGTAGTGATTACATTTTCGAACGGCGGACTACAAAACATCTTTGTGAATCCACCTGGTATCTTCCACGATCATTCGCTTGTGTGTTGCAGTTTACCCCTTAAGGTCATCTGCCGTTTTGACATGTGCCGGATGAAGATCACATACGCGACTTGGTGATCTAGCCTTCGCTGGACCTCACGCATGGAACAGCCTCCCTCTCCACCTAAGGGCGAGTGACCTACAACTCAACACCTTCCGTCGGTCACTGAAGACTTTCCTCTATAGCGCCTAGAGTGACTTGCTTGTTTTTGTGCGCTTTATAAATGTTCTTAGAAATATATGAATAAATGAATAAAAGAAATCAGTGAGGACTGTGATTTTGGTTCTTCGTTGAATACCATGTTAAGAGATCGCCTGGTTGCTGGTATAAACGATGAAAAAATGCAAAAGAAGTTGTTGACTACCGATTACACTGCCTTAGATTTTAACAAAGCTTTTGAAACAGCTATGTAAAATACAGCTTTTGAAAATGTATGTTTAGCTATTGAAACAGCTACTCGTGACCCTCAGATTTTGAAATCTTCCGGTGAAACAGGAGTTGGCACTGTGAACGAAGTTTACGGGGTTAGATCTAAAAATGATAAACCAAAAAGCAATTTTCCAAAAAAGCCAGCTCGGGAGAAGAAGTGGAATCCATGTATGGTATGGAAAAAGGTACGGTTGTAAGACCTGTCCAGCTATTAATGGTACTTGTTTCAAATGTTCCCGGGAAGGACATATCTCAAAATTCAAAAAACTCAGTCCATTCAGTTGAAAGTAGCCTACTGATTCACCTCATTCTACTTCTCAGCTTGATACACCTTTATTTGATTTCTTCTCAGTCACTCATGATAATCAAGTGAATCATGTTGACCCTTGTGAAATTACATTTAGTCCGGCAACCAGAGCGAGTTTCTGCAGGGAACGATGCCGAAAGTGAGACTTTCACAAAATGATGTACAACCTATGTCTAATACGAATCTATGCGTCTGCCGAGTTCTAGTGAGTTCCCCTTCTTGTCAGACACGATCAAAGAAAAACACATGTAAATCCAATGGGACGCATATTGCAGTTTTTGGCAAAAATGGAATTTTCTATGTTTTCTCTGATTAAACGAAAAGTACTAAGCCTACAGTCATAATGTTTGACAGAGAATGTCTTCAGGTCATTTTCTATTATGTGCATGCGCTATTGTCATGTATCTGATCGGCAATGTATGTGAGAATGTGGTTCAATGTGGATGAAGTGGGCCAACATGTTGGTATTTGCCGTAAGCAAGAGGCTTGCCAAATCTGAATGTGTTTAGCTTTATACACAGGGGTGCATGGACATAACAGAAAATGACCTGAAGACATTCCCTGCCAAAAATTATGACTCTGGGCTTATTACTTTTCGTTTAATCAGAGAAAACATAGAAAATTCCAGCGTCCCATTGTATTTACATGTGTTTTTCTTTGATCGTGTCTGACAAGAAGGGAAACTCACTAGAACTCGGCAGACGCGTAGATTCGTATTAGGCATAGGGTGCACATCATTTTGTGAAAGTCTCACTTTCGGCATCGTTCCCTGCAGAAACTCGCTCTGGTTGCCGGACTATTTGTTGTTGAATCAAGTTCCTGTGAGGTTTGAAATTGATGCCGTCGCGCCAGGTGCAATAATTACTGAAAATACGATAATTCAGAATTCAAAGGAGCTAAGATAGAATTTTCCAGTCCACGTTTTCGACGTTATACTCGTCATAGTCTCCAAGTCATAGGTGTGTTCAAATCCATGTTTTGCTATCATTTTCGAAGTTTGACACTTAACTATTACACTCGCCTACCATTTGGAGCTTCGTCCTCACCTTCAATTTTCCAAATACTGATTAATGAGCTTATGCGCGACGTGAAGTTTGTGTGTGCGTATCAGAATAACATGCTCGTGTCTGGTATTGATGACAAAGAGCACTTAAATAACTTGCAAGAAGTTTTGAGAAGGCTTTGTGATGCTGTGTTTGAACCACGATAAGTGAAAATTCCTTTTGTCTGAAGTTGTATGCCTAGGACATTTCATTGACGCTAATAGAAGTCACAGCGATCAAAAATGCTCCAGCACCGAAGAATGTCACAGAACTGAAAGCTTCTTTAGGCTTGCTGAATTACTATGGTATATTTCTGAAAAATTTGTCTGCAGTTTTGAGTCTTCGCTATGATTTGTTAAAGAAATACGCTCCGTTTTCTTGGCGTAAGAATCAGCAGACTGCTTTTGACGAAGCTAAGTCTATGATTTGTTCATCAGAGGTTTTGATGCTCTTTGATCCTTCTAAATCTTTAACTATCTGGTGCAGTGCTCCGCAAGCTAGGTTTTTCAGGCCGCATGCGGCTGGCTGAACGATGATGTACGGCCGGTCGACTCGATCTAAAAATTTGGGTCTTGCAGCCGGAAGGTCTGATCTATGAGTTCTCATTGTCTTCATTTCAATCAGAAGTGGGAATTAAGAGGTCTGAAATGATTTATCGATTGCATCGAATCGTTGAAATCTGAATTCAAAACAAGATTCAATGAATTGAGATCCCAAAAATTGTTCTTTACTCTTCTTGCTGATCCATGGATGGTTCAACCAGATGAACTGATCGCCTATGCACCATTTGTATCTACAGAAGCTCTTCCACATTATCAATTGGAGCTGATTGAATTGCAAGCAAATGACGTATTAAAGCGAAAGCACTGCAGTTTGGAGTCGATTCTTCAATTCTGGAAAAAGTTCATCACAAAAATCTTCGCAATTTCAGCACGAGTGTCAGTTCCATGCTAGGATCCACATTTGTATTCGAACAAACATTTACGTCGCTTAATTATGTAAACAATAAAATGCAAATGAAATAGTAGTTTTGATACTATTATGCGTATATAGAGGTTGACAATTCTAAAATGCAGCCGGAACGAAAAGTATTAACCTGAATTTGGCCTGAAAGGGTTCAAAGTTTGCGGAACCCTGATCTGGTATGATGCCTCAGATTATGGCATTGGAACCATTTTGTCGCACACCGCAGTTGGCCGTGAGCAACCGATTGCTTGTGCTTCACGCACTTTTTCTGATTGTGAAAAGAGGTACTCCTAACTTGAAAAAGAATCCTTGTCTGTCATCTTCGGTGTCAAGAAATTTCATCTGAACATCTACAGTCGGAAGTTTACTACCTTTTTTCACAGCTGTTGTCACAATCTGCATACTTGACGTCAAAAGAGAAATTGCATCTGAAACGCCGGCATGACGTAGGTTCGGTGATGTCACTAAAGAATTGTACGGCGAAATGCTAGCGTTCATTGCTGTTGACACAATCTGCATGGTTGTTGTCAATACTTAAGTTTCTGTTCTCTCATTGTCGAACAAAGACATTTAATAGAAGCTGTTCTCATGATCGAAGGGCAAGGTGGTCAGAATTCAAATGTTTGCCGCGCGGTCTCCCATCAATTGGGATTGGTCCGCATTTTGACCAATGAAGATGGAATGGCGAAATAATCTTATGTACTTTTTTATGAGTGAGGTGGCGGCGCTTCTTGAAGACGACGAATTCGTCGTCATACGCGACAATGCTCATTGCCATCGTGAAGTTTCTCTTTTGAATACTCATTACTCTATTCGTCCATTGCCCCGATATTCCCTGTTCCTCAACATCAAAGAGATAGCTGTCTCTAGCTTGAAAAGTGTAAAGATCTTTTTCTGATCGAGACAAGGATGGATCGGAAGGTATAACTCTTCAAAAGGTTCGAATCAATATCTTAAAGGATTTGGTTGAGCAGAATGCTGACAGCATAGCAAGAGACAAATGCTCTTGGTTTATAAAAGGTGTTTTCATTTGAAATTACGGCGGAATTGAGACAATTTTTGGCTCAATAAACTGCATTTTTTTTATTCAAATGGCTACGATATAGCTTCTATTTTTTATATTTTTGATGTAATATCTCATTTTTCTATTGAGATTATTTGATTTCTCCTGTTTAAACAGTTTCAACGAATGAAATGATTTCTTTAATATGAGGGATAAAGACATAGAAATTTCATGGAGCATTTATATCAAATGTCTTGTTGATAAGATTGATTGAAATTATGAACATCCAAAGTGATAGGAATAACGGAAAATAATTTGTTCATCATCAAAGCTAGGAATAAAAAAGGTATGAAATCGAGGAAAGTATATGCGTTTCGATACTTGTGCTATATGCTCGTAGATACTGAATTTTATCTCCTGAAATCAGTCTAATGATCTACACTTAAAAATTTCAAACTTCAAGTGAAATGTCTAGTTACTTCAATTTTGGTTTTCTAAAATTGAACTCTTGATTACTGATTGAAAACATTGCGAGTATTATACGCATTGAACACAGAAAGGGATCTTGTTCAATCATGTTTTTGTTTCATTTGGTACATGTGATTATGGTAAACACTCCGCTCGCTATACAAGTAATGGAAGATTGGTGCATGATTTTCGATATCGAAAAACCCAGTTCTCAGAATAGTCTTTTGCAGAAGGAGTGGTGAAATTTTGAGTTAACTGCTGACCATAGCTTGATGCAGGCAAAAAATGTGGTTCCAATATTCGAGCAGGCATCATGCCTGATGAATTGAGTTGGAAATGACTGAGAAAACATTGTGTCCTATAAACTTTCAAAACTGCTCAGTTTTTCACAGAATATCGGTTAAAAATGCCGCTGTTGCAAAACATTGTCCATGTATACCACTGTGACAGCCAGTATGCAGATTTTGCCATCGACAGTGCAGATTTACAGGATCTAAATTTAGATTGACCTCAAGTGTGCAGATTGTGACAACAGCTTAATGATCCTTAACTGTTTGAGTCACTGTTAAATGCGAAAGTGCGCCTCAAGTGAGTCGATTCCTGTCAAAACCCAAGCCCAAGTTTAAATAAATGAATGAAATCAAGCAAACGAAGTACATTCCTTGCATTTTGTACTAACATAAAGATTTTTCTATAGGCCAAAATTCCTATTGGGCACATGAGAAGTGTGGTATTAGTGGGAAACGATTTATTATTGCAATAATTGTAATTAGTAGCCTAAGTACATGCATTACACCATAAAGTTTTCTTTTAATTTAACCACTGATATACTGACTTATTAAAGATCTACACATTGCTCATAGCAAGGCAATTGTTTTCATTTTATCATTCAGAAATATAAACAAACTTGATAAATATTATAGCTGCCCAGTAAGTCCATGGTTAAGCATATTTAGAATGCGAAATCGGAATGAATGTATCTTTGGATAAATGTCGGCTATCGCAGAAAGTTAAGGGTGCAAAGATAACTGCAAAGATATAAAATATACGGAATTTATAAACCTGGCAATTGATAAATTTATCAAATCTCAACAGATGTAACCACCACGAGACATGCTTCGGCCTGTTGGGCCTCATCACTCGTGGGTAGGCTTGAACCAGCGACGTTGGAGCTAGAGGACGTGCAAGCATACCCCCTAACCACAAGGCCACCGGACCATCTGTTGAGATTTGATGAATTCATCAATTGCCAGTTCAACGTAGCAAAGTGCGTCAAGGTAACAAAGTTTTAAAAAAAACAAGCTAATGACTAGTTAATTTTCATTAGGTACAAAGTATGATTTAAAAGAAAAGTTTTATATCCTAAAATGTCTAAAAATTTTTAAAATACTAGAAGGACAAACAACGCTTCTCCTCTCCTCATGTGTAATGAATTGGCGAGTAAGTCGTTCTGTTCAAAATTATCTTTATCACTTATATATTGAAAAGATCCTATTTAACAGTCTGCCCATTCAGATGATAAGAGGACAGGTCTGTTTCCAATCAAAATACCAGATCTAGCTAATAACACAGCGAGATTACGCTATCTAAAATCTACCAGGTGTGTAAGAGAATTAATATTAGTTCCTTAAGCTAAAACGTGAAATAGAATTGTACAAAATATGCATACAAATTATTTGACTATTTTTAATGAGGTCATCAACAGGAACTTGGTCAGGACGATCGCGTTTCGACAGGTTACTTGTCTTAACATGCAATGAGTAGCTCCTGCGTGAAGCGCCTCAATCTCGGATGCGGTATTAAGTGATTGCAGAATGCAGTCCGCCCTCCACGTGCCTGCGTTAAAGCATTGCCTTCCGGGCTAATTTACGCTCTCAACAGATGGTCCGGTGGCCTTGTGGTTAGAGGGCATGCTTCCACGTCCTCTAGCTCCAACGTCGCTGGTTCAAGCCTACCCACGAGTGATGAGGCCCAACAGGCCGAAACATGTCTCGTGGTGGTTACATCTGTTGAGATTTGATAAATTTATCTGTATATATATTCAGCATTAATAGAAAATCCAAGTTTTGTATTACTTACCTAAGGTCCAACATTGTCTTAGGTGTGTATGATTACATTTTCAGTCTATTCCTCATGCAGACGCAAAAGGTAGATTACCTTTGAAGTCACTGATCAACCGTTTACCTTTCCTGCTGAAAATGTTCACTCTCTAAATTTCGTTTCTGTTATTGGTTCCTTGGAAATTCAGGTATACACTGAGAAGGAGGAAGTTTTGAGTTTTGTCATGACTTGTCTAAGGAGTGGTGTGTGGCCTACAAATCCTGAAGAGACAATGCCGTTTTTCAACCGGCGAAACGAGTAGAAGCAGGTGTAGTTCTGTGGATTCTCCAGTGATTATTCCAACTGGTTTGAGATCGCGAATGCTGCAAGTTTTACACGATAATCATCCTGGTATTGTCAAAATGAAGCAGCTCGCTCGGAGTCATATTTACTGACCTAAGATTGTCAACATTCCCGACTATCTCCACCGAGAGCTGAATTACGACCATGGCCTTTTCCTGAGAAGGCATGGAATGGGATTCATGATGATTTTGCTGGTCCGTTGAAGGATAGCTCTTACATCTTTGTAATAATTGATGCACACAGCAAGGATATAGAGGCTTTCCCATGTAATTCACGCAATTCCAAAACAGTGATTTACAAGTTGAAGACAAATTTCTCTGCTCATGACTTATGCGATACTATCGTCTCTGATAGCGGTCCTTGCTATGTTAGCAACGAGTAAATTGCAGATCCACCATCTGAGGGTTTCTCCTCATCATCCAGCCTCGAATGGGTTCGCGGAGAAAGCTGTTGGCTTGATGAAGTTAGGCAATACCTGTGTGGTTGAAGGACCCTTGAGTGTGAATCCGTCAAGATTTCTGCTTCGTTATCGAAACACTCCTCAGTCTACTACAGGTTGTACTTCTTCCAGCTTGCTTTTCAGCCTTAGGGTCAAGACACCTCCAAGTTTAGTGAAGCCTGAGAGCTCACGTTCAGACTGTAGATGAGAAGTCGATTATTCTGTCTAGTTTATCTGTAGAAGAACTTCTTAATCAAAGGCGTTTTAGCGCATCATTGGCTACCATGGCATGGCTTGTGCTGACCGATAGCGCAAAGGATCGTAGCTAAGAAGGTGATTGCACTGCCTCCCTAAGTAAGATAAGGCTTACATCCCACAGAGATGGACAAGGCAATTTAACTCTGTGGAAACCCCACAGCAAATTTGACAGAAAACCCGCTGATCAACTGAGTGGAGGCTGTAAGCAGTCTAATACTTCCAGGTTTTCCTAGAGTCCATACTAGCTTGAATATTGAATGTATACGTGCATGTATGTACATTGTATGTGGTAGTCGGTGGTGTATTCTCCGTGCCTGCGGGGCCTTCGGCGCAGGGCAGTAATAATCTAGTTACCAATATGTATACTGCCTGACACATATATATTACAGAAAAGTAACAATTATTTTGTATTCATCTTGCACCGATTATTTTACACAACTTAGCCAGATATTGAATGCTCAGATGAAATTCGGCTCGCGCGTGGAGCAGCTGTGTCACTCCGTTATACACACACGACACACATTTGTTGATGCGCTGATCTCATTGATGCATCTGATAGCGCACAAACTTCCAATCATAGTCGCAATAGTCGCAATACCGTCTTTCCCTTGCCGGTAGACAACAACAAAAGTCCTCGCTAACCTTCAGCGGTGCTACAAATTAAATGCCTCAAGCTTTAAGAAATAATCTATTGTTAGACTATTCCACCGAAATCCATAGACAGGGAATACACGATTTGCATGTCCTGCCTTCACTACAAGTGTCACACACTTTCACGGTAGCGTATGACGCTCATACATCACAAAGAATCAACCACAGAACAGACAAAGCAGAGTGGTGACGTCGGAGCAGTGACACCATGAATGAATGCTGCATAAAGCACATCAATGAATATTCCATAGTTTCAATTGTGTTTACAGTGATATTCTTTTTAGTGTCAACAATCTCATAATCAGTATTAATTAGCGGCTAATTAACCACACCTGTCGCATAAGAGTACGGTATTCTAGTACTGTATTCGCAAAGAGTAGACGGAAAATCAACCATCACACGAAGCTAGATCATCACGAAATGGAAACTACTCATGAAGAAAATAAAAAGTAAGCATATCTTGACAGCTCTAAATATGAAATATACGTGAGCGATTGACAGGCTGTAATAAACGCAGCAAACTATTCTACATGTATTGTGCTTTCCTTGAGAGATGCTCAGTTTGGTTCTTAGACTGGGATCTCATAGTCGCATTGCTCATAATGAGCAATAGGCCTACATATCTTTCAGGTCGTCAGGAGCAAAAAACATCGTATTTTTCATTGCAATTTGAAGCTTGAAATGCTCAGCAGACAGGGCCGAATTGACAAATAATAAGCTTAGATTCGCAACAATGACAATGTGAAGAAAATTGTCTGTCACATTAGACTAAAAACAAATGAATGCACATACAATTATAAATCAGTGCGTTTAGGGCAGTCTATGGACTTCAATGCAATTATCACTTAGAAATCTCTAGTTTGTACTTTTCACGTGTACTTCCATTTTATTGTATAGTAATGCATAACGTTGAACATATACATACTTTGAGCTTGAAAATTCACTGAAATTAGTATTAACGTCTAATTAGTCATTTGAAGGCCTCAAAATTCAAGTTGTCCGGTGTATTGTCTGGAGTCCATTGTGTGGCGAAGGCCTATGGTCTGAAAGCACGCTACGCCACTGGTGGTAGTCGTGTGCTAATGCCATTCGAATATGCGAAATATATATTAGTGTAGTAGGCTATTATGCAAATGAAATTCAGTAAGAATATTTGAAAAAAATGTTGACCTGTCAAAATCTTGCGGTTGGATTCCTCCATTCGTAGTCAAGATCTGATTAATAAAGCCTCTTTCCAGAGGTTCATTGAGGCGTGGCTTATTACGCAGAGAAACATGCTCAGCAGGCCATCGAATGCTATGTGACTTAGCACAAACTCGCGCAGGTGATGACCATTTTGCGCTTATACGAGAAGATATTCATTACGAAAGGAGCATGGTTGGATAATTTGAATGTGAATTTTTGTTTTTTGTGCCATCATATTGCTCATTTAGTTGTTAATCAATGGTTTTGCAAATTCTAGAGAGGATCCCTCACCCTTAGATGCACCTCTCAAAGTCGAAGTTGGAATGAGTCATTTTCACATCATTGATTCAAATAATGTCCGCGGGCCACTTTAGATATGAGATGCGGTGGCGGGCCACCCAATATGTCCCGGTGGGCCACCAAGTGGCGCGCGGACCAGTGGTTTCCCAACACTGCTTTACTGAATAAGCACATTCCAGTTAAGTTCTCATGTACATGCAGTGATAAAATGTTCCGTGTTCATTCACATAAAAAACGTGTTCTGCAATTGACGGGGAGTCACTGCAAGAGTGTGCTTGTGGTAGCGCAGAAACGTGTTCTACGACATTTTCATCACAATCTGGCCAATGACTTTTGTGTCAGATGACTAGCGTTTGACATTGCTACCCATAAATTCAATGCAAGTAATGCGTGAAGCATTTTTATTGGTGCAATAAATTGGGCGAACATGCATCATGCTCACGGTTTTTCAATGTCTTAAACTGAACCAGCTTCACTTTTATTAACTTGGAATATTATTTGTACGTCAGGAGATCGCACACAGCTGTTTAAAAATGTTTCTGTAAAACAGTTCCTTGATGTGATGTTCTGTTAACTTTGATCCTTATACAGTATAGGAATCTTTTCACGATCGAGCTGTGTGTTAAATTATGCGTCTACTAGTTGTCGAATGCATATTAAATGTGCTCTGAAGGAGACATTGTAGTATCAATGTCACTTGCGATTTTGCACGCAATTACGTGTTGGATGAGTGAAAATATCCATAGTGATGACCATAGTCTACGTTCAACACGGGAATCGATTGCGCAGATGGCTTTCTCAGTGTACATGCGGATCACGCAAAGCAAATGCAGCTTTCATCGCAATCTAGTAATTATAAGATAAAATGCTACAACCTTATGTATAAATTATGAATGTTTTTCTCTTGCTGGAAATTCTAGGTAACCCTAACAAATAAACTTTCTGCTATTGATAGCCCAAATTTAGAAAGATTCATCGATAGTACTGATTGAACGCGTTTCACTGCAATGCAGTGGACATACTCTTATCATTTGAAATATGTTGAATTGATTAGACCTTTAAATTAAATACAAATATCATGTGGCATAAGAAGCGATTACCAATACACGTAAAATACCAAGAAATAATGTACCAAAATGCTACCAAAGATAATTGCAATCTATTATTGGCTTATTATTATCTTAGCTTATCTTGTTATCGTTTTTCTTTGCTTTACAAGATATTATTAACTCTTTATTTACACGCTGAAAGAATGTTTTTCTTTTCAAACACTGTGGATGTGCCTACTCCATTGATCATATTAATTGGAAGAAAGGAAGAAGTATTCGGTCTCTGCTCATTAGCGCTCAAGCTAAGAGTCATCCGTTAAATTCTGCTCCCGATGCCACCGAAAGTCGTTGTTTAGCACCCTTTTCGAAAACCAGCAGACACAGAAACTGCTTCCTTGTTTACAGTGTGATTTTGCATGCGAATCTGCATATTTTGATATAATCATGCATTTAGTATTTGTTGTTACTCGTCCTCATTGTTTGTGTATTCGGTTTTTATTTTTTTTCTATTTCCTGATGAATAAAGTCATGTTCTACATGTATTCTACTCTATTCTATTATGAGGGAAATCGAATTCAAATCTATCAAATTCAAACTTATTCAGAGATTTTAAAATGGAGAAAAATGGAGAAAAACCAACTTTTAATATTTGCAGCTTGTATTGCACACGCAACTTAGCATTTATGTATTTACATATTACACGAATATGATTAGAGTGGCGTTTTATCAAGCGATTTCAAGACCACGAAAGTACATGTATATACTAAGTATTTCTAATATGTCAATTACGATCCGAGTGAGCCTAAATGAGAGGATTTGACCTGACAATTCAATCCCATTTGGAACTCTGTATCAGTTCATGCAAATCTACATGCATTATATTCAACGGTATTTCTATCAGCATTAAACACCTGTATCAGGACTATACATTAGCTCGCAATTAAGGCATTCCGTCAAACATTTAGTCTGCATGGCGAACAATGATTGCGAAATTGCGTAGAATTGTGAGATTAGAAATCGGAACACAAATTCAGAATTTGATGTGAATTTTCAATCATCCAACAGAAGTAATGACTGATGTCAACACGCTTCCTTGTTTAATGATGCAAGAAATAGTTTTTGACAGCAAAACACCATCGGACAACTGTCCAGGCGGAATGCTAAAAGTTTGTCACGGGTGTGTGGTGTGTAATCTATTGATAAAGACTCTGCATTCTGATAGTCAATCTACAATGCAAGGAAACCGGCCGAGATGCATAGTCAAGTCGGTGCAGGGATGGGGCTGGTAGTTTGATGTAGGCCGGCGGTAGTCAGTTCTACTTCCACAAATTCTTCTGCTTGATATATACTAGCGAGTTTGAGTTTTCGGATCCTTCCACTGAAATAAATTCATGTTCCAACACGACATCTTTGCGTACCCTACAATGACGCTCAGCCACAGAGTTCAGGCTTCACAACTTTGATCGTCAATCTGGGTGCACACATGGATGTGTAATTATGTCATTCCTGAATCTGGAGCATAGCACCAAAAATGGAGAGAATGTAATAAGAGACATGCAGAATAGGATTGACTCGTGCGATTGCATGTTAGTGTGACGCTTCTGCACCTACATGAAGTCGCATATAAGTTGACTTACATGTAGTACTTATCTTCACCGAGCTGTGTGGTCGATCATCATCAGATTTGTAAGTAACTTCTTGAAGTTTCGCGTTGTCAATAACATTTTAAACTTGCGTTTGTTTACAAATCAGAATTTTCAGGATTAATTGAATCCATTAACTAATTGTAATCAGTCGCAATTCTTGCTAATTGGTTGTTAACTCAACAATAGTTGCAATAAATTGCACATATAGAAAGTTCTTAATTAATTCATCCGTATAGGATCCGGAACAATTAGCCTACTTGTACACGCATATTCAGTGCTTCTGTTTAGCATTGATAGAATTAGCTACGATGAACTGCGACAAAATGTCACCTCTGAACTTACAGATGCAATCTTTTAAAGTAGGCCCGTAAATGAAGACTTTTTTAATATTTTAGATTTTTCGTCTTTTCTATTGACAACATTATTGAGAGAAATTGTGGTTGATGTGATTCATGTCTAGACGCAGTATGCAAGGTGTATAAATCTGTAGTGGTTCATAGAATTTTGAGCTGTTGATAGAATATAAACTCGTTTCTTTAGTAATTTACTCTTAGATTATTTTGTAGCTCTACAAAATATATTTTACAGCTTTAATCACAGCTGTGATGTAGCTCTACTAGTTCCACGGGAAGTTAGGTGACTACAGGGAAGATCTGTTGAACACAGCAAATATCCATTACAATTAACAACTAATGTAAATATCTCTCTCCTTTTTACCGTCTGAACAGAAAATATCCGTGAAAACATGCACTGTTTATCTGATACTAGCGGCTGGCTATTTTTACCTGTTTTTAACGGTGTGCAGCTATTATTGGTTTCATGGTCCTTACGAGCTGGTGGTGACTGGGGGAAAGGGGAAAAGCCATTCCCTGGCAATATGTCCCCGAGAAGCTGGAATCAGCGTTTATAAGCACGTCCACGATAATGTTGAGATTGTTAAGTTGGAAGCTAGCATGATGCAGCGGCAACCTATATGCGTTAGGGAACTGAATTCCATAAAAACAGTATGTCCCTTGTCGACTCAAAGGAGTGTCCCTGCATTCCTGCATCCATTGCAGCATATGGGGCACCAAGGGTAGTGTAGGACTACTGTTAGTTTGATTTGGCGAATTGCGCTAGATGGTTTCCATTCCTTTTTTCGCGCATCGTCTTTGACCAATTTAAATTTTACAGAGGTATTTATTTTGATAACTATATTTCATCTAGTTATGTTAAAGCTGAGCATTAATTTCTAAATCAAACAATTTCAAATCTTTGATATAAAGATTGAGCAGCAATACGCATAAATGCCGTCCTTTTTTTACACTGACCTTCCTTTTGCATAGCCACAATTAATCCAAATTGAATAGTTTGCTTAAAATGTTGATAGATATTTAGATGTCCATTCCTTGTTGCATTGTCATGCAAATTTGGAGTAGTTAATAATTATTTGAAATGAAGGCCACTGTATTAGCATCGTAGATCATTATCTCCAATACTTGACAATAATTTCAAACTATTTCATGCTTGTCGTCACTAAAAGCAGGAATTAAATGAAAATATCGAGTAGCCCAGGCTTCATTTTCACCAAATGTTCCTATTGGTCTACATCCACTACAAATAAAAACTGCTGGGATATCAGGATCTAAATTTTTGCTGCCTATAATTTCTTGGCTGATTCGAAATTGTCATTTTTGATCTTCAAGAATTCACCTTGAAAGCAAGAAGTATTTTCTTTCGAATTTTGATGGAAGCATTTTATCATCTCAGATGTTTCTATTATGTGTATCTGAGGACCGTAGCGAGCATTCTCGCAGCAGCCTCAACGCGGGAGAGATCTTGCTATATGGTCTATTAATCTGACTGCAAGACTGGACACCGCAGATTAAAGCTCTTAAGTTTAGGTCAAAATGAAGAAATGTGGAGAGAGATTCTGACTACGATATGCGGGTATACAGATACCAGGGGTTATCAAAAATTAATTGCAATTAATTGGGACTGAGCAATCAATTAATTTTAATTGCATCCTGGAGCAATCAATTAATTGCAATTATTTTCATGCCGCAATCAATTAATTGCAATTATTACAATGCAGATAATCTCAACTAACCCCTTGAGCACCGTACTGCTGTGAGTTTCTCGTTATAGCTTACGCCTAATACTTCTAAACATTCGTGTAGGCCTACATTCATATAGATAATGCCACCACACTCCTACAGACTACTTTCTACAACTACATGTACTTAAAACGTGATTTACCTGATCAGTGACCATATAAGCTTATAACTACTTGATTAGCTCGCTTGCTGTTGCGTTTGTGTAATCCTCCTTGCAATTATAAGAATAACATCTATCGAACAGAAATTTTAACCCATTCAATTGACCACATTGTAGAAACAGCCACAAGTGCTTTAAATCACAAATCTATTTGGCAAAAATATTCATCTTATAGAAAAAGAACAATGAGAAAATTAGCAAAATGTAAAACTTGGTACATGTGCTGTAGAAACAGAATCTGAGGATCATAACAAAAGTTATGGAGTGCATATTCTCTCAAAATCTACAAAAATATAAGAATCATGACCAGTGTCGTAAACGTGCATGTATATAATAAGACACCGTATAATAGTAGATTATCCGAAAATCCGAAATACTGACAGATTTAGTACAAGAATAGAAAATGAGCAAAACAGAAAATAGAACCATAACAGAATCTAGTAGGCCTACAAAACATACACGATCACATGTAGAAAACTAGAAACAGTAAAAAAAGATCGTGACAGATTAGGTACCGGTACAAGCATTATGAAGCATATGCAGATACTAGAAAAGAGTCAAGCATGACTCAGATAAAAGCGACTAATTACTATCTAGTAGTACAAGAAGGCATTGCCTTTTGACTAGGAGCTATAACATCAGAAGAATCAATTCTATTGACTATGATCTCAGCTATAACAAGAATCATGGGCCCATGGCTCGGCCTTATTACGAGCATAGAAAGAAATGCAAAGAAAAAATCAATGATTTGCTACTCTGAGTCAGACAAAACGCTGGTAATATTTACGAATGTTTTTTCGTCCCAGAGATCATGATTCACTTTCAAAAACATTTGCATTTTTCAGGTTCATTGGGAGCAAGCTCCCCCTGTATTCGTTGAAACAGTAGCCTGCGAGAGAGAAAAATCTCTCAACCGCGTTGCTGGTAGGACATAAGAACCTACAATCGATGTATGAACTTACGTCAATTTTTCTTTTCCTGCTAAAAACTGCAGCGGCGAAATCTGTAGAAGAATCCGATTCCGATTGCTCGCCGGCACCGGTAGCCATCAACCGTCGAAGGAGCTGTTCAGCACTTTCTGCTTCGCTGCGACTGAGAGAAGATTCATCCTTATTCAGAATTTTCCTCACGGCTGATTCTAAGTCCGGACAATGGATTATGGCAGCTTGATCACTCAAGTACATCTCGGTGTCCGGGTGGCGCTTTGTGACTGCATCGAACAAGAGTCTCACGTCGGCAAGGTCCACGTCCTCTTTTTACAAGGCCTTTGTAATCGAATCCATGTCCTTCAAGATGCTTTGTAGCCGAGTGAGATTCTTGCACTCTCTGGGAGACAATGCATGGTCAAGGAAGTCTGGATGACTCTCCAGTTCTGATAAATATGGCTTCAGTTCAAAATATCGATTTACCATGTTGGCGGTTGAATTCAATCTGGTCACATTTCTTAGAACAGGACGCAAATTTGTTTTCCTTCGCAGTTCTCCAGCCATCTTCAAGTTCCTCAGAGCAGTCATCAAAGAATGAAGTTTGTCTAATGTCTCTTTCCAATCCTCTAGCAACTTGTTCATAGCCAAGTTGAAGCGATGGGACGCGCATCCAATGAAATGAGTATTGCACAGATCGGCGAGAGTCTTGTTCACAGGAGCATTGTCAACTATGATGGCCACAACGTTGGTCATTGACTTGTTGTAGATGGCTGATAGCATCCATTCCAAAAGTTTCTTGTGTTCTTCGGCCGACAATGAGTTCTCGGATAGCAATGGTGCGAAACCAAGTAGAACAGATGAAAATCCCAATGAGTCGTCCGAAGGGAAGCTGGCGAATACAGCAACGAAGTGGGTGAAATTTGCTGTCCAGCCATCGATTATAAGTGCAAGCTCCTGAGGCAATGTTTCCGAGATCCTTTTCTCAACGTCCTTCACAACCAGCTCCATATATTTCTTCAAAGTATTTACCGAAATCGGCGAGAGATTAGTGTATCTTCGTGTAAAGGGGTCGAATACAAAATTAAATGGCTTCATTCCAACACAAACCCAATCAATCCATGCATACATGTTGGCGGCCTTTGTTGTAGTATACTACTAGTAGGCGTTGAGGCCGTTGACGTCGAGAATAATTCTAGAGTCGTTTGGCGAACACAGTCGGCGCTATCCCAGCCAGGATGCTGAGCGTTGAGGTGGTTCCGTAGATTAGTCCACCCAGTTCCTGTCTTTCGTTTTAGGAGCCTCTCGCATGTACACTTTTAGGCTATTGCCCTGGATCGATTTCTTCAAAAAATTTCCCAATGTTTCTAGGACATGAAAGTCATCACCGGTTCTGTAATTTGAGGCTGAGCACGCTGCCTGCACACTGATTTGTAGACAATGATTGTCACAGTCAAATCACAGTCAAATAGATAGGTGGGTTGTCTCGTAGAGAGGCCACTGCATCGAATTCTATTGTTCGAGGGCATCGAAGTTATCCTCCGGCTGACTCACTATGACAACGCGACAACCCCTAACTAGCATCTGTATGTGAATCGCTAAGCGCACGCCAAAATAACCATCATGAAATGAAGGACTTGTTCATCGTGTGTAAATAGTCTGAGACAGTGCAATACAGAGCAGCAAAACATCCATATCGTCAGTCTGATTACAGTCTATCAAAAATTAATTGCAATTAATAGGGACTGAGCAATCAATTAATTCTAATTGCATCTTGGTGCAATCAATTAATTGCAATTAGCGGCCACTACCAATCAATTAAATGCTACCAATTAATTGCAATTAATTGCAATGCAATTAATTTTTGATAACCCCTGACAGATACTATCACAACAATTCATTGCATAACTGTTGCAAATTATGGAAATATAAAATTGCAAAGTCGGAGAGCATTATTATCGCATCTACTCCGAACTGTACGATTATCATTTCTTTGAATAAACAATTATTATTATTATAAAGGACACTTGTAGGATGACCCATTGACGTGTGAATAATATAATAACGTGTTCAGAGTAAAAATAACGTAAATTGAATAAAAAACTATTTTGGAGCTGTTTGCTATAATGTACAAAAGATTTTGTTTTTCATCTGGAGACAACTGAAAACAAACATTATAGACAAGTTCAAACCAGTGGTAGAACCACGTTGAAACAGTAGCGATTTGAAGACAGGAAGAATGATACAAAAATGTTTTCGTCAGCTTATAACAGAGCTATGGCAGAAGCAGTTTCAAAACATCATGATTTCAATTCAGAAATTAACTCTGTATTTAAAGTGGGTCACTGTTTGTCACAGACACGTTGTTTGACGAAATTCTAGATCCTTACTTTTGTAGCAAAGTGAAGCTAACTTTATTGTATGATTTCAGAAATGTAAAGAGTGAAGATTCCACGTGTATATTGCAAATAGACCCGATGAGAATGAATTACGATATGAAATTGATTGAAAAACTGCTGAGGTTCGTGTTGGTCGTACTCGTAGAAATAATAGCCTAATGATTATGAATGTGATGTTGACATTACTTGTGGCGACGTTAGTAGGTGAAACTCTACTTAAAATAGATTACTTGTTGAATTTTGTATCAATGTGATTTGAATTATAAAGAGTGTCGTCGATTGCCAGTCAATACTCATAACTACCAAAGATCAAATCCTTAACTGTTTGTAGCCGATATGTAATGAACTGATATCCTTAAGTGAAAACCAGTTAAGTCCTGAATTTGGGATAAGTTGAAGAGGAAATAGCAAAACACAGAGAACACATCGAAAGTCTACCACATAATTTTAAAATTGAAACTATAGATTTGATAGGCTAGATTCTGATGTCTAGCTTTCTATCTGCTTAGACGCAAAACTAAAGCACATCGGCATCTTTAAAAATTTAAAAAGCGCATCAAATACAAAAATTCAATTTCCAACGCATATGATTAGAAACATAGAGTAGCAAATCTCTTGTAAATAAATCTCTTATTTTGATATTGTACACAATATGGACAAGGGTCTAATATTTCAATACCATTATATTACAGAAAAGTATAGACTTTGATTTAATGACGATACTACTCATATAGTAAGTATATTAGGTAGAGTGTTAACTCCGCATTTATTAAATACTCAATGTGTATACACTTTCGATTTTATTAGATGAACTCAAAGGAGATACAGTCGGAATTGTTTCAAAATGTGAGATATACACATTTATGCAGTTTTGAAGAAATTACAACGGAATTGACTGATCATGATAGCAAAGCAGAAGGAAATGATATTAATTCACATATTGTCCGTGTCATGACAGCCTTGGAGAGGTAATGTTTGTTAAATTGTCAACTCGATGACCTGCTATCGCTCTCATGAATTAGAAATATGAAGTTTCAGCCAAGAAAGCACAATAAGATGTCGACTTTTTCATGAAGACTTCCATTACAAAACGGATCATGAAATTCCCTTGATAATCAGCTTAATTTCCGCTTAGTTAGGATGCTTACTAGCAAATATTCATTCCTTTTGATATCCAACTTGTTTCATACTACTTATATAGGAGAGTCATCTCGGTAGTATATAAATTGGCAAAGTTGATTTTTTTCAAAAGTGCTCAAATAATTTTTTTGACCACGGTAACGTAATCTCCGCAAAAAACTGAATCTTTTGATACAAAAATTTTCACTGTATACAGATGCTTTTTTTGAGTCGAAACTCTACCTATATATCCATACTCTATGGTAGCAACTCATCATATATTAAATCCCAAATGTGTACAGTTTCGATTTCATTGAATGAACTTGAGTTGACACCCAGTACCACATGTGAGATATAAGAATTTTTGCACATCTGGAGAAATGTACACGAATTTGACTGATTACGATAGCAACATAGAAGAAAGAAAAGTAATTTACAAATCCTCCATGTCACGACAACCTTGGATAGGTAATATGGTTTGTTAAATTAGCAATTCGATGGGTTACCACTGCAATAAAGCTCAACCTTATTATGATAAGATTATTTTCTTAAGCGTGATCATATCTCAAACTCTACCTGCCACTGAAAGAGGAAAACATCATAACCAGAGAGACTGATAATAATTAACTTTAAGTGGGTGCACATTACTATTCAGATTCAAGAAATGACGTCTTGTGAATCATAAAATCATGCAGTTGAGAATTGAAAGCCTCAAGATAAAAATGAATTGGTATTTGACTTCTGTCTCTTAACCCTATCCATTCGGGCTCTGGATCACTCGTCCAAAGTTTCTAAAATATTGTTCTGAATTTCATAAAATGTTTAGTCTGTTATCATTTTCCAGTTGATACAACTCACTTATCTGCGCACCATCAATAGCAATTCAAAATCTAAAATCACCAATTTTGAAATATTTCTGAAAATTTCTGAGAAGCTGCTTATGATGAGTACGAGAGGAGATTGATAAGATTGATATTTGTAAGGCATACAACTAAAATACAATATAGACGATCTTATATACGCCAGAGCTGCGCTTATTCAGAAATAGTCATTTGAGAGCAGTGACGTTGGCAAGGGTGTTACAGGCGTTGCACATGTGCCCTCTTCATACGGAAATTCTCCTTAATAAATTGCAGTTTTACGAATTTCATAGCAATGCTGACTCTATGCTCCAAGCTGATTCAAGGTTCACACTCATTGACTGACCAGCTTTACGTTCGTGCGATGAATTACAGTGTATGAAGTATAAGTGCGTCACAGTTTACCGTTCTGACCCGCCATAGACAATAAAGTAATGCCTGAGTTATAAAATTTATCATTGGTGTGCAGAAATCTTCTTGAAGGTCATCCAAACTTCTCTCTCCCAAAAGACAGCCAAAGTGTGATGACAGTGCGGACTTGTGTAGCAATGTTATTGTAGTGAAAATATTTTGAAAGTTCCTTGATTTTTGCAAAGATAGAGTTATCATTCTCATTTCGTGTGCAGAGGTTAATCATCAAGTTAAGGATTTGAGTTGTTTTGCATATCGTTCTATTGCATACACAGAAGCAATATAGGCTGGAAATTTCCTTTTGTTCCAAAACAAAGAATTATAATAGAAGTATAAAGTATTGCATCACATTTTTTAATTTGTATTGTTTTCTTTGATCCATCAAAATTTAAACTCAAAATAGTAGGCTACTATGGTGTTTGCAACAACTAATTCCAAGAGGTGCAATTAATTTAGAACAATCTGTTATTAAAATTACAAATACCCTTGATACATGGGCATTCATTTTATAGGCCTACTGGAAAAACAACGCAATAAAAGTTCTGTTGTAGTTTCTAGTAGATAAATGCAAACCATTTCCAAGCAAAAGGAAAACATGTTGTTGATTTAGGATCTATTCGAATAGAAGCAGACAATTTATCATTTTTTATTTGTCTTGCAGTGAGTGGGTCTCACGTCATTTGTGCATGTTGGGGTTGGGAGGGGGTGGATATCCTAAAGTGCTCTCCTTGAGGACAGTGTAACAACTGCCCCAAGCACGTGCCGGCGTCCCTGTTTGAGAGTAGTACATCTAACACGTGACTTGAAAAGTTAGTAATTAGGCCTACTTAAACACGCTTTCAGGTCCTGCCAAGCGCCCAAGGTAGCTATCCCCTCTAAAGCAACTGTCTTGAACTTGTCACGATCCTTCATTGGGTACAATATTGCACACTTGATAGATGAAATTGGGATTATTATTCATTTTAGTGTGGAGGATCCCAAATTGTTGATAAAGCAGGAAAAATCTGTTTTTAACAGCCTGTTAGAAGCAGATTTTTTCTTTCTTCATCGGAAATTTGAGATGGTCCCAGCTAAAAATGAGTATCGCACATTTCCTGGATGCACAAGAAAGTATAATGATCAGTTCACCATCACAGTGTAGTGAAGTATTGACAACAACCAAAAAACTAGCAGTCATAACTCATGAAAGTGTATTAGCCAAGTTAGA
Organism: Prostheceraeus crozeri; assembly: GCA_907163375.1. Classification (NCBI taxonomy): domain Eukaryota; kingdom Metazoa; phylum Platyhelminthes; order Polycladida; family Euryleptidae; genus Prostheceraeus; species Prostheceraeus crozeri. The sequence goes on along the minus strand of CAJQUW010012099.1, from coordinate 666,998 downwards.
TCGTAAAAAATCAAAATAGGAAGGAATCAGAAAATATTGAATTCAACTTTATGGTTTTGAAATGCAGTGGACATGCATTGCCGACTATCGGCTAACATGAACATGCAGAGATTTCATTTAAGAATGGAATGAAATTCACCACAACACGGAGGATGATAACTGATGAGAGGATGACGTTGGTGGCTGAAATCTTCAAATGTGCATGATGGAAGGAGAGACACATTTTCCGTTATCAATGTCAAATTCAGGGTTTCAAAATCAATAGAATTCCTCACAAGGCAAAAATGGCGTATTTAATCATCGTCAATTATCTCACGATATCTATTCTGACGCTGCTTTGCTGTTTGACCAAAATGTTTGGAATTTCGACCGAAATAGGTGGGAAAAGCATACTTTATTCCAACCTAATGAAGGAAAAATTCTTGTCGATCTCTACATAAATCTATTGCGTAAGTGTCACTGTCATTGTTCGCCGAATTTACAGAGCTGATCATAAAAAACAATTCACCTTTATTATGCTGAAATTCAATTCATTCTCATGCCCTCCAATCGTATCGTCACACAACAGCACAATATGCGTCATTCAACAGCTTCCATTCTCACCTTCAAAATGCGCTATGATAGACTTGTATCCGTTATTGTATTTGCTGAGCAGTGCTCAAAATATGAAAATCGCTCTATTTGCAAATCCCCATTTTTTCGATAAGAAGGGTGTGAGTCTGATAATGAATCAGGCACTGATCATCGAAACCGGTGAACTAGAGAAAAATAGGTGAACTAACTAGGAAAAGATTAGTGATATCGTGATGTTATCACCAAATCATGAGTCTTCTGACTGAAAATGTTATATTCTCACTTTTTCATCAAAAGTGTTTATGTTTGGTATCTTCAGAATCCTTGCGATAAGGAGTGTGAACATGTGAGTTTTATTCAAATAAGGTCAGTAGTTCTTTTCAAACTTCTTCATCATTTCATTTCATTACCGCAAAAGTACACAAACACCTTGTAAAGTGAACGAAGGTTCAAAACAAAACAATTAGCCAAGGCTTGCCTTTGTTCACTTTCAGCAACTGCAAACCGTTTACCTTGTATGTTTGTGTACACTAGCGGCAATGAGATAGAATGTTGAAGAAGTTTGAAAAAGAACTATTGAACCTATTTTAATAAAATTTACATATTCGTACTCCTTAAATCTCAAGGATTCTGAAGATGCCAAACATGAACATTTTTGATGAAATAGTGAGAATACAACATTTTCAGTCAAAAGAGTTCACCAATTTTTGATGACCAGTATAACAAAAGAAATCTCAGTAAATGCTCGTTCACCTCGTGCCTGATTCACTATCATACTCACATACTTTCTTATTGAAAAAATGGGGATTTGCAAATTGAGCGATTTTCATGTTTTGAGCACTCCTCAGCAAATTAATCAACGGATACAAGTCTATCATACCTCATTTTGAAGGTGAGAATGGAAGACGTCGAATGACGCATATTGTGCTGTTGTGTGACACGATTGGAAGCATGAGAATCGATTGAATGTCAGCGAAATGTAAGTGGTCCGTTTTTTATGATCAGCTCCGTAGTAATTTGGACCAGGATGGAGATCCGTAATAGATAATAAATCCTATAGTGCTCGAGACTTTATTGTCAATTGCGGAGCGACAACTACTTCTACTGTATATTGCCCTTTGTTTCCCACCATAATTGTTATCTTGCTTTTCTATGATCCTCAATGATCCTTAATGTGCATAGTTTCAAAAAAAGCATTTGTAATTGCTTCCATCTCAGTGGTTCATAATGATAACTCGGACCGGGGACAACAGATATCTGCAACCCTGTGAATGCATAGCTGAATGAAAATTAGCTGATGTGCCTGTACAGGCGCACTAGGTGCTGAAAGTAGTATTTAATGACTACCCGTCTAAATTTCACTTAATGTGCAACTTCGTATCTCTAAGTTGCCCGGGAATGGATGCAACTTTAAATCGGCAGTTGCGTCGAAGTTGAGAGATGTGAACTAGGCCTGCTGATGATTCCTGATAGTGGAAATGTATGTTGCCACTTTTCAACTAAAGATGCAACTCAGTATTTAATTATTCTAAGAACTTCGATCTTTAAAGAGCTACTAGATATACATGAAAAGTGTTTTTTAACGTGATTTACGCAGCGCAGTCATTACGTTTCGACTAAACCTGAGGTGCAAGTGTTCGGTACTTTCGAAACATGAATGAGCCATGCACCTCACTTAGAAAATGATCAAACATCCTGTAAATGCGGTATACGATGGATGAAATTAAGTAGAATATGAAAACTGAACGGAAATTATTAATCTGTAGTGAACTTTATAAAAATGTGAAACAAGTATATGCGAAAATGCAAAACACTAAAATATTATGAAGGAAGTGAAAACTCTAAGCGAAATAAAGAACTATACTTGCCTATCTATATACTAAATTGGTATTGAATTCCGAACTACCTCGTCCTATTTAGCCTTTATTCGCAAACGACGTTGTGATACATATATCTTATTTGTTCAGGAGGGATCAACAAGACAAGTCAGTATTTTACAAGTCCATGGTATTCACATCTAGCATATATTTTCCCCTTGATGTTCAGAGATAAAGGTTCAGAATCTACTAGTATCAAAGGCTATGTATTCTTTTAATATTAATTTTTTTGCCGAAGGCGAGGTGGATGTAACATTTCATTGATCTCCATACAATCAGTAGGATAAAGAATATACTTCTAAGATGAAGCATTGGAAATTAATTCATGCTCTGCATGGATATCCCACCAGCTTGTGAAGGATTCTATGTCACGAATTTCACCAGAAAAGCAAGCATTTCTGTTATACAGACTTACAACAGGTCAACTAACGCCAATGCTAGGTAGGATGATTAACGTAGTCAATCATCCTACTTTGAAAGTTCGTTTGAGAAAATCCTGCAAACTTTACTGCAGAAGTCGAATGCCTTAGCCTGAGCATGTAGAAATACTTGTTTTCTGAATAAATTCGTGACATACAGTGTTCCTTCAGAAATTTGAGGGATATGAATTTAGTCAGGGACTACCAAGATATCTATATAGCTACGAGTATGTATGCGTGTAGATATCTTAGCAGTCACTGATTAAGTTCAAACATAAACTTCAAACGACAAATACACCAAAACGTTTTGGCAAATTTGGCTTCGAACAAAGTAGGCCTACTAACTGGTAACATCAATAAAAAACAATCATAACAAAAGTAAGAGATAAGTAATATAGTTAAAGTTAAGATGCCGCCTTAGTACTGGCTGGGTTAGCACTCAAGCCGTTACCTCAGTCACTGGCGATGCCTGTTCTCTGCTTCAGTCAAAAAAGTCAAAAAGTTTCTCTTGGCTCTCCTATATATCCCCAGTGTGCCTCTGATATGTGGCTGCCGATATGTTTAATAAAAAATGCTACAGTTGCCGTGTACGCAGGACGGCAACCAACATTTACTGACATTCTAAATAGTATTAAGAAGTCTGCGGCTCAAGTAAGCATTCACATAATAGCTAAATACCCGAGCACTATAGGATTGTTAATACTACTGTGTGTATTTCTATTTCACTCATTTTCAGATGATTTCCGCAACCATAAAGAGGCGCTATACACTAGCATCTGTCATCCTTATGGCTATTGTCTTCATATTGATCAAGAGACCCATCCGAAGCGAAAGCGAAAACTTTGCTATCTTCGTCCAGGATGTGAAGCGGTACATGTTAACAACTCCTGAAATTCAACGGTATCGCGAACTTATCAATGTTACTCTTACATATTTGACAAAGTATGAAATTCCCCATTTTTTGTGTGGTGGAAGTGCATTAGGAGCCGTGCGTCATGGAGGCTTGGCTCCTGCAGATGATGACTTTGATATTTGTATTATTGGCAATCGAGCAGACGTTGAAAAAGTTATTCTCTCTCCGGTAGCACTGAAATCTGCCGGACTGTCTTCTGCTTACATTCCACGATTCACCAAGCTCTTCTTTTCAGAGCCAGATTTACTAGATATTACATTTAAAAGCTATCCATGGAAGTGGCCGTTTGTGGATCTGTTCTACCTTCACGAAAATAAGACTCACATTTGGGCTAAACATAGTAATCGACATTTGGATGATAATTGGGTTTTTCGTCGCAATGAAGTATTACCTTTAGTCTTCTCGGACTTTGAAGGCATGAAAGTACCCATGATGCGATGTGCGACTGAAGTTCTCGAGCGATATTTTCCAGGATATCTTTCCAAATGTTGTTTCGGAACTTGGGACCACAGAAAAGAAACTTATAAATACATCGACGGACCTTCATGTGCTCCGTGTATTCTTCTACACAGTTTTGTAACTTTTAAATATGATTTCCCGCGATGTTACCGCTAGAAGTGCCATTGAAACCAATATTAAACTGCTGCAAATTTTTTGATATATTCCTTCGTAATGTTATTACTGGCTGAGCAAGTTTTGTACAAATAAATCGGTTGAAACGCAAAATCGCTTTATGTTGATACGTCGAGGGGGAAAGCATTACAAATACCGGAAGGCCCACGCTGAATCTTCATGCCTTGGATATATGTTTTATAGCATCCAACATGCAGTCACCCTTAAATCTTCAGTTTAATCTCCTACCCTATCCTAAAGTCTCTAAATGTACAATGATATCTGATAATCAGAATAATTTTATCCTAATCAAGCGCGAGTTGTAATATGAGAAGCCAGTCATCTTTTCATAATACTATATACGATTAATCGAGCAAATGTGCCAAAAGCTATGTACATGTCCCATTGTCTTTGAAATATACAATATTCGAAAATAGAGACCAGCATGTAAGATGCCGGCCAATGATCGGATTTCAAATTTGAGATCGATCGAGATTCAAACCCTGAATTCAAGTTGTTGCAATCATGCTGCGTCACGTGGCTCTGTGTAGTGAAGCTGAACTGAATAATGGCAGAAATGAGCTGAATTTGTCGGAACATTTCAAGCGTGTATGAAGTTAGCGGAACCATTTTTATCTTTAAACTTGAATTTCTCAATAACGACTGCGAATTTGTGGATTGAAGTGGGTGGTTCCGCCAACTTCACAAACGTACATTTAAACCATAAATAACTATATGAAATATAGAAAAATGCAATGAAATAAAACACCTGATCGCATGTATTTGAAAATAAGTGAAAATCACAAATCATCACAGGAAAATAATTATGTTTTGTTCAAAAATGAAAGTGGGCGAAATTTCTTGTGTAGCGCGAAAGGACACAAATATTGCTGCCACTGAATTCCACTACAATACTCAAGTGATTTAGTCTACAAAATGTCAAATAAAGAGAAAGTCATCATGCCAGATAGTCTACATACACTATTAAGGATATACTCGTATAAGGCTGGACCTTATATCATGGGTTCAACAGTGGTTTTGAGTGATCTTGGGTGCCATGTATACTCAAGGCTCCAAAAATATTGGTCGGGAAAATGCGAGTGCATTGGCTCCAACTTCTTAATGTTGCTTTCTCCTGTTCATAAAAGCCAGTCAATTGAAAAAGGAGAAGTCACTTTATCTTGACAGTGCATCATCAAGTGCCATTATCGTATTTTACAAAAATTAGCTACCATGATCATGAGATTTTAATTCAAAAACGCGTGATTTTGATATGAACGCCAGACCACGCTATGACCACTCATATGTGCAAAATGGAAGATTGTATTTTTTTTCAAAATTTTCCGTTAAAAAAGTAAATAATAATTCTTTTTCTTTAAAAAGGAAATCCGTGTTTAAAAAACGTGTTTAAAACATAATATAACCTAATTTAAGAAGTGCTTCAAACGCGTAGAATTCTTTATTACAGCAAAATTAAAATAGCTGATATAGGCTACATGTAAGCTCTAAGGACCGTGGTTTGCTCATGTCCATAGAAGGATACTTCGGCTTCTAGTTTCTATCAGTGTTAATAATTTGTTATGCTTGGTTCTCATCGCACCATGTACTGTATGACGATGAACCGAATTGTCTGTGCAAATAAACCATAGTTGCATGAAATCGACGAAATTCACACAATCAGCCTAAACTTGAATATACAAGTAGGATGAACCAGAGTAGGGAATAAAGAATTTTCTTACTCTGTGGATGAACTTTCAAATTCTGGACTTCATTGAACAGTAGCTTGCTAATAAAAGCAGAGTCATATTTTTGGAATTTGGCTAAACTATTTGAAATTCCATGATTATTCCTCCATGAAGATATTTCCGCATAAGACTATAAACGTAATAAACAAAAAAGGATATTTTATCATCAAGATGTCATTCTTTATAAGTTAAAATCCGGCGAAAATGATCCACCTAACCTAGGCTACAAAGTTATAAAACAAAAGCTTCCAATTGAAGTTTTATCACCTTGGATTTACGGACTGTAATGGCTAACCTAGAAAGCTTTCTGCAACTTTTCAGGATAAATGAGCAAAACAAAGAGTACTTTTTGGGTTACTCTGAAAAAGTATAAATCGTCCAATGATGCCTGATTGCTCAAAATATTTAAAATGAGTATCTTGGCTGTTAGTGATTTAAGTTCAATATTTTACCCTCAGTCATAAGAAAATGTCGTTAATTTTGATAACATTTTTCCAGAAGTAACTGTAGTAATCAATAAGTTTCCGCAGTCTACACATTAAAAAGTAGTGAGATATGAATACATGTATGTATAGTAAATGATGATATGAATAGTAATGAGATAAGCATGTTTGGCTAAATCTAAAAGTTCATTTACCTAAATCTGATCATTTAAAATGTCCAGGTATTTGTTTATATACATCAATATCGTTAAAAGGGCACGCACTAATTAAACGCTTTGCAAAAATACAGTGAAACGATTAAAATATTTATAGCTCAGAAATCAGATGTTTATTTGCAATAAACTTCCATAAACATCATAAGCATTGTACAAGCATTGTACAACATTGTACAAGTGTTGGCTTGGATACAATTTAAATTTTCTTAAAGGTAAGTGTCACGTCATGTCCTCCATTTACAATTCTGTAAAAGTGATAAATCCGAGAGGTTAGTCATAACTCATAAGCCATCAGAATCATGCATGGTCAAAATCAATCAGAGAGGAGAATAATAGAAAATACGAAAAATATGCAATTTCAATGAAGGATTCAGATAATTTTATTTGTCTTTGATTTATTCTTATTTTATTTATTAGCTTTAGCTTTAGCTTTATTTATCTTTAATAATTTTATCTATCCTATTATGAGGTCCTGTTAGTAACCGAGGATCAACAAGAGCACGATAACATGCAAAAAAGAATAGTTCACTTTATCAAACCAGACTATCTCACCTGTAATTAATGTGACAATTAAGTTTCGAATGTAGACGCAAATGTTGATTCACGCGTATTGGACCCATTTAATATACGCGTATTACACGTGTACAAATACACCAAAAATACTCTCCGTTTACACGACTTAAAGTTTAGTTCTAATTTGTATTGGCGTCTCATCCTTTTGCTATTTCGAACAGATCCAACATATACCTAACTCCAGACTACTTAGAAATTTGTTCTGAATTCATTTTTGCGTCATATTGCCCCCTAACTATTCCGAACAGTTATGTGATTCGTGACTACATTCCCTACTAAACATTTATGACATACATAAATCGTTTTACATAAATGGTCGGTCAAATATGAAATCTGTATCACATAATAGAAAAAAAGTCCATAAGACACAAAATAAGTATAGAAGCACTATTTTTCAGAATATAAGACTACATTAGAAACTGTAAATCACAGTAATTCACAAATATTCCAAATCTAGCCAAAGCCATCTCATCCGATTCAATGAGGTCTGACAACTTCATAGATAGCTTTATTCCACAGCTCATAAATCCAAATTTACAATCAGGAGTTGAAGAAATGTTACGAAAATTCATCCAGGCGGCAAGGAAATCCTGGAATTTAATTGAGAATGAAGTTATAAATATTTGTCATTTACGTGAGAAAGAACTTTTACTAATGTAAGATTGAGATCAAAGCTCTGCATGAAATCGGTGAATTTCTTAAAATTTATACCAATATACAACTGAGACATCTACGTCCATTTGACAATTTATAGATAAGTGAAAGCGTGTATCTAGCCGAATTCATTATCTTTATTACTCTGGAGGCATTTCGCCGGTCTTCTCAGCAGAACATACCCGGTATAGACAGAATGTAAATGAGTGATGACGAATGAAAAGTACAACTGCATGCTAGAAAGGAGATGGCTTCACGACGGTAGATGAATACCAATTAGCAGCTCACGTTGCTTGCTCAAATTTGGCTTGAAGTACCGAATATACAAAGCTTCAAAAATGCGTAGTAACCTGTCAGTTCTAGCGTGAAAGACAATTGAAAACTTGTCACGAAGATATCTACGATCCCAATTACAGTCAATGACATGAGAAGCTATGGCAGAGGAACTGCGTTGACCACAGAATTAGATTGTTTAATCGTGTCACTTTGCCAGAAGTACAAACTGATTCAAAACGCTGGCACATCCAGGAACTTATTAAGTGGGCAAAAAGAAATGTCTAATACCTTGCAGAGATAGGAAAAATAGTCGCACTCCCCTTGCGGATTGTCGTGGATTCCTTCAGAATGATCCGATCGCCACGATTCCTTCAGATTCGAAGAATTCAGATCATTGCGCAAAAGTTTTCTCGATAATGTTGGGCCTTCCGATTATTATTTAAAAAGTTAGCAGGCGCACGAAAAAGCGTTCACAAACTTCTCTATAGAACTTGACATCGACTGTGTCTCTTTGCTGTGTGATCCGGTTGATAACAGTCACCGAAACTTTGCACAATTTGGCGTGTTTAATGTTGAACTGGCTGCTTATTGTTCGATTTCTATAGTATTATGTTAGCAGATTGTGCCATTTCATTAACATTACATGTTCCAATGCTTCCCTTCTAGTCAAGCAGAAGAAGAAACGACATGTTTAATTCTGTGGCGCCGACTGTCACCTTTGCGGAGCCAATTTTGGAATGTGTTCTTTAGATCGAACGGCCAGACCTCTGCTCGTCCTACCGTAATAGACTGACCCGCAGTCGCATAGAAATCGGTAGACGACGGAAGACGAGCAGGAATCAGGCAGCTGATCTATAGGAGAGCGCACTGGAATGCGTCTGGTTTGGTATAGAAAGGTGACACTGGCAGCAGGGTAATTAAGACCAATCAAACGCCGGACACTCCGCTGAAGAGAAGAGGCGGTCACAATAGAATGGTAGCTTGATATAAACCTTCTTCTTCTCAGCGGTCTGAACAACTGACGAAGAGGAAGGAAGCTCAGTTAATTTGTACTTATTAATAAAATGAGCAGGGTACACATTTCTTTCAAGAACCGCTTGTAAAAACTGCAATTCATCTGCTAGATAGTCAAAAGAAGATTTGCGAATAGCGCGGAAATCTAAAGATCTTACTAATGAGCGTTTATACGAAGCAGGCACAAGGCTGTGATAGTTCATAAAAACTCCATTCCATGTCTTCTTTCGGTAGATAGACGTAGCACATGTACCATCACAGTGTCTATGAACACGAACATCCAGGAAGGGAGACTATTATTCACTTCATGTTCGATGGTAAACTCAAGATTGGGATGAAATGAATCAAATTTCTCCAGCAATCTAGTGGTGTCAGTCATGTCTCGCAGAATTGCAAATGTGTCATCCATGTACCGTCTGTAGAAAAGACAGCATCTGCTTTCAAATGACAAGGAAGGAGACAGCTTCTGTCAATCTTTGATCGACCATGCGACTTTGACAGTGACACTAACTCATGCATTATTATCAGGAATTATGCATTCGAAATGGCATTTATACAAAACAACTACGAAAGAAAGTTAGCAGTAACAGGATGTTGGCTACACCGGAAGTGTGTATTGATTTCCTTAAAGCGGAACTTCACTCTGTGAAAGTGGCTCTGCAGAGGATCAATGATTCCACCGCTGAATTACTACCTATTCTCCAGATATTGATTTTCGGTGGAGTCTGCAAATTCATGAATTTATGAGAACTGTATTAAACAGAACAATGAGGACCTGTGAGGAGAAGTACCGTCGTACCGTCGAGTTGTGCGCCTAACTTTCCTCATGATTTGGATGATCGCATAATCAAATTATCCTCTCGGTCTTTGTCTTTAGTGGAAAAGCAAGCCCTATGTCTCGGTTTGAATTTCACCACCCAACCATCCAAGTCTGCTCAAATTCATATCGACTCAGAATTTGAGAAACTTTATCAACAGCTTAATACATTGATACTCAGTCCTCATGGTGACACCGCGTCTCTAAAAGCTAAGTTGGTGATACTGTCAAAGTCTCATGGTCGATCGAAGATTGACTGAAACTGTCTCCTTCCTTGTCATTTGAAAGCATTGAAAGATATGAAGAAAGATAATGGTACGAGAAAGATTTTGCTTCTTCGTTCTGACAAAGGATCCGGAGTTGTGGTCTTAGACAAGCAAGATTACTTAACACTAGAATGGTCAACAAAAAATACAACCGAGGATGGCATAAATTTCATTACCGGATCACACCGGATCTCGCATCATTTACCAGATCATAACCCATCGGCTCTCGGATCACGCATGTAGTTATCGGATCGGATCCCGGCTCACGTCGATGAGCCCATCCGTTGTGAGCCGGTAGAAGCCCTAGTTAAGGTCTGTCCTCAACGATGGGGGTTCCTTGTTAAATTTCTCCCTGAATTGACGAGCACTTTCTTCACAGTTGAAAGAAATGGCCCACGATATGCAGAAAACGTTTCTGTGGTCGAGTATTCCATCACAATATCAAATTACTCAAATTTATCAGTTTATAATGTGATTAAAATTAAAATTTAAATGTGAATCTTAATCGTAATGTGAATCTTAAATGTAAAGCTCAGCAAAAACGAGTGGCATTGCTTTTTAAAGCATAGAATTTATTCATTAAAATGACTGAATCTCGTAATTAGATTTTAATGTGAAATCTATGGAGCTCAGCAAAAACGAGTGGCATAGCTTTTTAAAGCATCGAAAAATAGCATCATTAGGTGCGGAGTTTACAAAACGTCGGAAAAGTAATTAAATTAAATTTTTATTGATTTAATGACACAAATATGTTCAATCTCAAGGATTGGCATCCATCAGTTTCTTAAAAATCGAGTGGCGGAGATCTCTAACAACGCATTGTCAAATATTGATTATATATTATATCAATTATAGATTTTTCTTGCTTATTTACTATAATATCGTCTGATTGTCAGTCAGTTAGGTTCAATTGTTGATTATCATTCATTATTCCTGTTCTCCCGTCTAAATCTACAATTTTATCACATTTTCCATTTTGAAATCAATGACGTACTTTTTTCAGCTTTCAAAATAGTCTTTTTCTTTGTAATGTGACTCACTTGGAGGTCTATAACATATAAAAAGGTATATTTCTAAGATTTCTTCCCAGTTTTTGTTGCTTATTTTTATGATGACAAGGTTTCAATTTTCATTAACTGGACATGTTGTCTCTAGTCCGAGCATTCATTCTTACAGGTATGCAGATACTCCTTTCACGTTCCTGTCATACATACAAGATTTATCTGCCATCGTATGTATATTTTCGTATCCATATATTTGAGCAGTGTTATCATCTTTTCTTAAATGCGTTTCCGTAAGACACATTATGTCAGCATTATTCGCATCATTCATCAAATCTGTATTTTCTATTTTGTAGTTAGTTAAACCGTTAATATTGATATGAAAAATTGGAATTTCTTGACTTGGATTATTTCCTGAAATCCAAACTTTTCTTTCGTCATGATTCTCCTCTACTGTAGATTTGCCGTCAAGAAGAAGTCTGCGGCTGTGGAGGCTGTGTCTGTGGTGGTTTACAGATGTACTGTTGGTGTGTTTGCGGAAGAAGGTTGTGCATGAACTGGGTTGTTGATTTGATGCACTGGTGTGTAATTTGGGAATCTTCCAGTTGGGTTTAAATCGATGCATGTGGTTCTGAACTGATCTTCCTCCTGGTAGTAATTTCATCTATTGATGTTTCGGTTGTGATTTGCTCCTCTGTCATAATAGTTTCTGTTGTAATTGTTTTGTCTTCGGGGTGGTCTCCTGGTTGTATGGAATTGGGGCTTTGGTCTGTAGAAGCAACAATTTCGGGCGATGTGTCCATTCCAACCGCAGGTGAAGCATCGGAATTGTGCTCTTCGGTTAGAAGGTTGTTGAGTTTGCGCTTGTACTTGCCGCTGAGTCTTCATTCATATTTTGGTCTTCATTTCATAATTTGATTTATCTTCTTCAATTCGTTTCTCTGGTGATGGTATGCTGATTGTGGCATTTCGCTCAGTTTGTAGCTCATCTCTACCCTTGTAATTGTATTGTAATTAATTTATTAATTGACTTATATTTATTTATCAATTCTTCGTCAATTTTTTTTGTATTATTATTTCATAGACCTACTGAAAGCCCAACCTCTGTAACAGTATGGTCTCTCATGAGGCTCTGGCAAGTAGATTTAATGGATTTGAAATGTCTTATAAAGTATTTTGTACAAATGCGATGGAGTGGATAGCGCCCTCCTCACAACCTTCTGTGTCAGCATGTTATGCAAGTAAATGTAGCTGCTGTCAATCACTAGACAATGATCCTATATATACCAGCTACAGCACAGGTAGAAGATTCATCTTTAACAAAAAAGGAAACTTTAATTGCAAAAGTAGTAATCTTATATATTTAATATCGTGTAAGAAATGCGGACTACAGTATGTCGGACAAACCAGACAGGCTCTTCATTGTAGACTGAACGGACATAGACATAGTATAACTAATAATCTTTGTAATACTTATTTGAGTAATCACTTCAGAGACAAAAGCCATTCCACGAATGACGTCAAAATTTAGATCATAGATACCATAGATAATTACAGTTGCAAAGAGGAACTAATCAAAAGACTAAATGAGCGCGAAGATTATTTCATCAAAACTCTAAATACTCTATACACATTAGGTCTAAATGATAAGCTTTTAGGCGGTAGTTGTGTCTCTCAAGGAGAAATGAAGGAGACAAATTATTATGGTAGTCCGATTCCGAGACGACTAAGAAGTCGCGGTATAAGAAAAAGAAAACAAAGAGACAAGTTCAGTGACAACAACCGATTGGTTAATCTAATTGAGGAAATACGTTCACTATTTGAAAACATGAAATTCAGTCTGTTCTTTAGACGTCTAAAAACTCTTGACTTTTATATTTTACAATCAATTTATGCCAAAACTGCTGATGAGTCCTCAAAATTTACATTCATTTTATCAGCTTTCAGTTTAAATATTGGGGTGAACAAACGCAAAGGAAAAGAAGAAACAGAAAGAACTAGAATAGTTTTCCCTTTTAGAAATAAAATCATGGACAAATTAGATTTGCAAAGTGTTATTCATGATCGAAGTGTATGCAAACTTTTACCCGAGAAAGTCAAGGACAGTCATCCCCCAAAACTATGTTTTTCTTTGAATAAACCTATTTCGCAAAAAATCTGTAATTATAGCACTTTACTTAATGAACTAGACAAAGATGTACTTTACACTATTCTCAACAATGACTGCGCATGTGATAAGCATCAAAATTTTATTTACGTGCATCATAAACATGTGATAACTGGCGATATAAATTTCATAGAAAATGAAGAATTGAAAATATTGATGAATTTCGGAACTAAACATAGAATTTCGGAAAACATAAGTAAAAAGCAAATCCTAATAGATATTGAAACGGCTTTAGACCAACATGTCAAGCGTGTTAGCAAGCTTAATTGTATAAGCATTAATAAATTTGACGATTGGAAGTTGAGAATATTGAAAATTACAAGAGACCGATTGTATAAGTTGTTCTTACCGAAATCTAGCAAAAACAAAATTCACTATTTGATGGAAGTTATTAAAGACTTGCAAAATCATTTTATAATATCATCTGTGGATAAGGCAAGTAGTAATTATTCTTTCATATGTAAAAAAATTTACATTATAATTCTATTGAAAGAGTTGGGATTTGATCTCAGCTCCCTGTTACCCGTAGGAAATGATACTTATGTTCCTACTAAACTTAATTCAGTTGACGTTATTAGTCGTCACCAAAACGACTTGATTTTAAAATTCAATATTAAATGCCGAAAAGATAATTTAAAGCTTTCTAAACTATTTTGGCTTCCAAAACTTCATATGTCTCCCTACAAATTTCGATTTATAGCCGGGGCCAGGAAGTGCACAACCAAACAACTGTCACTTAAAGTCAATAAAGGTCTGTCTGTCATTAGAGACCAGTTCAAAATCCCCTGTAATGCAATATATAAGAACAGCGGTGTTAACTGTTTTTGGAGCATCGTGTCGACAGTTGAATTTCTTAAAAGAATAGATAATGTAAAAATACATAACCTTCAGGTATTCGATTTCTCAACCTTATATACTAATCTAGATCAAGAAGACGTTAAGTTACATATATATTTATTATGTATATATATATATATATATATATATATATATATACATATATACATATATATTACATATAAGTCTACTCGAATTAATTTTTAATGACACGAACCGCAAATATCTCTGCATAGGCCAAGACAAAAGTTTCCTACACTGTAAACCAGCACCTCCTAAAATCGAAGAAATCTCCATCCTAAAGCGCCACACACTAGAATTTTAGGAGGTTGCGTGAAATAGAATGCTGACATACTAAAGAGAACAATAACCCTAGTGCGCTAGCCTCCTAAAACGCTTTGCTTTAGGATTTTTTTATTAGTTACGAATAGTGTCTTGCTTTAGTGTGTGATTTAGGAGGTGCTGGTTTAGAGTGTAGCATCGAAAAGATACGGTGGTTATAATAATTTTACGAAAAAAAGTTTAAGGAGGCTATATTGCTTTCATATTAGATGAAGTCTTCGCTACGTTCGCGGACTTCATCTTTCAGCAGACTAGTGGTATTCCGATGGGTGGTAATTGCAGCCCACTGCTAGCAGATTTATTCTTAGCGCATTGTGAATTTCAGTACATGCAAGCACTAATGCGTAGTAAAAAGTTCGGACTGGCAAAAATTTTATCTAATACGACTAGGTATATAGATGATTTATGCATCATAAACTATAGTCATTTTAATAACTTAATTTTAGATATTTACCCAAAAAGTCTTGAAGACAGCAGAAGTGGCTATGATAACAAACAAGTGGATTATTTAGATGTAAAACTTAAAATTGGGGAGCATATGATTGAGACCTCGGTATATCATAAAATCGATGATTTTGATTTTCCAGTGACCCTGTTGACATTTCCTGATAACAACATGCCTTACAAATTAGGGATTCGTGTGTTCGCAGGGCAAGTAATACGGTATGGTAGAATATGCTCACACATTAAAGATTTCATAAAAAACAAAAAAAACGAGTAAAACATTGCACATTCTAGAATCAAGAGGTTATGACAAGAAATTATTACGACTAGAAACAGAAAAAGCACTTCATAAGCATAGCTCCTTACTGCACAAGTTTGCACGACAGCTATTTGATCTGTGTTCTTCCTGAATCTCCTCATTTTCTTTTCTATGAACACTGCCGAACAAGGAATTTTTAAAGTGTGGTCGAGGCTGCTCTCTATGTGCAGGGCCCCGCTCGGATGGGTTTGAGCGTTCAGGTTGAGGGGCCGAAACGCGAATCCTGTCCGAGTTACCTGCTGATGACCTCAGCTACCCACGGGGAACGGATAATCAGTCCTTTTAAAGACTTAAATTCTTTCAAAAAACATTCCAAAAAACTATTATAAATCTTAAAAGTCATAAAAAAATGTTTTCTTTCATTTATACTCCTTTTTTAACGTTTCGTTTTTATATTTATTTCATTTAAGAGTTCATCATTTCATTTCTTGAATTTAATTTTCATATGATTTTATTTTATTTTTGTCATATTTTATTCATTTCTAAGCTCATCTAGGGGTTTAACGTCTAACTTAAAACTAAGTTATTTGAGACAACTACAGATGTTTCACATGTTTAGTTTAATCTCCCTTTTGGGCTGATTATGTATAGATAAACGTTACGTGACGCTGATAGGGTCTAGATGGGAAAGGCTTAGTTGTCATCACGATGTTTAGATTAAGGTTTAGGATAGCGCCTCGAATTATCCCTCTAGTCACAATTACATAATAACGTTTTGTGAATTATTAATAACTTTCTTAATATTAAGATACTCGTAATTTCGGTTGGTATTAAGAGGTTTTCTTTGCAGTAATAATTTATTTATGGCTAATTAACTATTTCTTTCTTTTTCAACTACCTAAATACGATTTTGTGATATTCTTCTTTTCTTCCCTCTTCACCAAGCGTTCTGATTTCCCAATTTAGCTCTGCTTCCAGTTCTTTGATCTTCTCCTTATCTTTCCTCAATTCCCTTTCATAGATTCGCACTGAAGTGATTAGTTCATCTCTTTCTGTTTCTCGACGCTGCCTTTCCACATTGATGATATTGCTGTTGATAATTTGGTAAATGCCAGGACATTTTTACATATTGATGCGAATACATTCATGACCACGATTTGAGTTTATCAGACCATGCTATCCTGCAGTAGATCAACTGAGATGAATAGCAGCTATTCTATGTCTTCATCAAACACATTCGCGACCGACGTGAAATTTGTTATTGTCAGAAGTCACCGTCACGCACAATTCAAATGCGTTAATGATGCCTTCCCAATCTCAGTGACTTTGAGCAATTCATGTGTACGTGCTGTGCACGCATTGGTCGCGAAGTGGTTTAATGGCAGCGGCAGGCGCAGCACAGCCGGCGGGAGAGGGGCATCGGGGTCACGTTCACCCTGAAAAATTAACAACTTTTCATGCCTTTCTCCCATAATTCAATGGATGTTCAAAATTTTCAGACATCTCATTGAGTTGACAGAGCCAAAGATTGCTGATGAGTTGCCAAGTTATCATTTTCCACTTTTATCTGTTAAGCACAATCCCATTTAAGTGAAAACGATACCACAAACCGTGGTATGTAAGTAATTATGTCATGCTTGACAGGCATAACAAGATAAGGCAGACAAATTTCAAAATTGTGTATCTGAATTCGATGACCCAAGCAATCCGAACCTTCATCTTTTGTGTCCGACGAGATGAAGAATCCGAACTAAGTGCACATCTACCATTGTTGACAATTACAGGGCATTGCGCAACACACTCAGAAGAATATATGAAGAAAAATCAGAAAACAGCAGTAGTGCAGATGGATTGTCTAGAAAACAGGAAAAAGTCTCGACGTTGTTTAAACTTTTGCTGAAGAAGAAAAATTTTGAAATTTGTGTTGAAATGCAAAGGTTTTACAAAGTCCGTCGATAACAGCTCAAGTGACAGTGAGCTTGATAGACTCCTTAAGAAATAAGCCAGAGCAGACTCGAGATGATAATTTTTGCCAAACGACAGTCACTATGGCAGAAAATTTTCTATTCATCTGTCCAACTGAGGTGCCAAGAAGGAAATCAATTTCCAGTCACCCTGCAGCATGGAACTTCAGCACATTACACGACCGATTCACCAGAAGTCTTGCGTCTACAATTCTGTGAGCTCATTGATTTGTGTCTTCTCCCTCCCAGCAGGAGGTAATCCGGGCATTACCGGATGTCGTAACGGCATCCGTCTTGTCCTTAAAATCCCGCGGATAACAATATCTTGTGGATGCCTCAAAAAAAGAAATTATGAAATGGAAATTTACGGATGATGTACGCTAAATATCCACACCATTTCACGGACATTCGCTTCATTCTGCAGAGTTATCGGATGGATGCAGATCTTTGAATGATATCCGCTTGTGCCCGTAGAATCGAGTCATCGATTATCATCGCAGAATCATCGGCTTGTCATTACAAACCGTAGCGGATATCTGAAGCTTATCCATGTGCTATCCGCATGCGTGTGGTAAATACGGATTTCTTTATGACATCTGTTTGAAGCCGTCATCCAAAAAAAAATCGCTTTTAAAGATTTATCCTATAATTTCGCTGCGGCAGAAAGCAATTCTTACTAGAAAGGACATTATTCTGCATCTTCGTATTTAGTGGAACCAGTGTCCGCAAAAAATTCCCCCTCATTTCATTTGCAGGGCATGTTTTCCTAATAATAAAGTTGAAGGTTTAAAGGACATATTATATTAGATGTTGAGATTGCATGAAATGAAAACGTTGTGCCTAAACGTTTGAATAGACAAACACATGTAAAGTATTAAACTTAGAGTATTAAAGCCAAAGTAAGTATATAAGAGAAGTATGAAATCAAAGCATGATTTGTAGGGACATCTATGATGTTACTTTTTCATGATTTACTTTATGATTTGTGTGGGAGCATCTCGTTCAATTCTCATGATGACGGTGGAATTTCCAACAGCTGGTGTACTCTGGGCACATTGACTTAAGACATCGCTAAAATAAGAGCAGGCTGTGTTGTTTTGTCACACACAAGGATCACGTGCTTCAACCAGGGATACGGAGTCTTATCATTTTGATAGGACTCCGACTCCGGGTGGCCAATACATAAAGCCTAGTTTTTTGAAAAATTAACTGGTAACCTACATCATAGATCATTATAGGCTTACCTGAATTTATTTTTAGGGATCATTGCTGCATCAATTATCAATCACTTTCAATTAAAGCTCATCAAATGTCGCTTTCAGTTGGATGCATACGACTCGGCTCCTCCCATCTTCTTGATGTGTGCTTCACACGGTTTTTCTCCAGTCTC
Organism: Prostheceraeus crozeri; assembly: GCA_907163375.1. Taxonomy (NCBI): domain Eukaryota; kingdom Metazoa; phylum Platyhelminthes; order Polycladida; family Euryleptidae; genus Prostheceraeus; species Prostheceraeus crozeri. The sequence continues at coordinate 648,197 of CAJQUW010012099.1, read as the reverse complement.
TACCAGACAGGAATGTCTCCATCCTTCTCAAAAAAATATGAGTACACCTTCGATTTTAATATGCGCTTTAGAGGAGCCATCAATCACGATTAACGTGAGGGTAAGAGGATGATGTTCTCAAGCAAACTAGTATTTCATTTTTGTCTCTGATGTGACCTTTGGTGCGTAGGTGTGATCGAGGCTAGGAAGGCTTGTCTTCTCTACTAAATCACCGATTGAAAAGGCAATCCCTTTTTCATCATTACGGGTCATTCCCTCAGCTATTTCAAGCTTTGCATGCACTGCTGTCTCTGTACTTTTGTTTGATGGAGAAAGTTGACATCAAGACAGTAACAGCTATGCTCGCAAATAAATAATTTGTTTGTATTATACTTCGGGTCTAGTTATAGCCTATCATTTGATAGGACTCCGACTCCAGCAGAAATAATGGGACTCCTGGACTCCGACTCCGACTCCACATCCCTCTCGCTTCAACCACGCAGAGTTGACCTTCACTGTGATGTGAAACGAAACATATCCATCATAGGGAAAATGTTACTAAAACAGCAAGCAAGGATTCCTTTCTTCTCATTCCAGGAAATATTTGCATTAGATGCATCTTAAATATGTAGATAAACAATATCTGAGCACCAAATGAAGCAATTTCTCCACTGTTACATCTGTAAAACCACACCATTTAGAAATGATGTTCATCAGCAAATTTGGGATGAAATATGAGAAGCTTGATGAATTTCGTGTAGGAATCAATTGGAAAATTGAGTTGTTGTTAAAAAATTTTAGCCACATTAACTTTTTGAAATTGGTAAATATGAATTTCTGAAAATCATCTTGGTGAAAAAAGATGGCAGACATGTCGCCAAAAAATACATTAGAGCAATGAGATAATTGCACACTTAACATATTAAAACACTTTGATTAAAAAAAACATGCATTACAAGAGAACGAAATAGTGCATTTCCACACAAATTTAGAATAATTGGACGATCGATGGGCACTGTAATGCATGTACTACTATGCAAAGTACTATGCAGTACAGTGTATATAACTAAAAGCTACAATTCATTTCAGAGCACTCAGTGCAGTAGTAAGCACATGTACATTGTTATGCACAGTTCATTAATATAGCTACGCGTATGCATGTATTACTACTGCAGCATACATATATACTAACATAGTACTAGTTGCAGATGGCTGTATGTAAATTATAAATACACGGATTGGCAGTTCACAAGGCACCATGTACACACCAAATATTCAGTACATGCAGTATAAACAGTTACATACAAAAGTATCAAGAACATGCGCATGACACACGTGTGTTAATGGAAACAAAAAAAACTAGTTCATCCCAATGATTCAAAATCATCGAACACAATAATTGCGCTCAGATGTGCTGCATTTATCTGCAAATGATTCACTGATGGTAAAAATAGACTCATTATCTGATTTATTTCTCTGATTCTCTATTCATTCACTGTCTGTGAGTGTTGTGTCGAGTTATCGCCGAAAGTCGCTTTTGAAAATTGGTGAAGCGAATACAAGCCGTGCTGCAAAGGCAATTAATCATCCCCGGCAATATTTCCGGTAATAATTCCCCAAACCAATAATTGCCAGTAAATTTGTGTCATAAAAGATGCAAATGGCAATTATCACAAGAGATATTACTAGGAATAATGGCAATGATTACCGGTAGTAATTACCCAAATAAAAATCTTCCCGCAGTTTTACATATGTCTTAAGTTAACGTTAATATGTGTCTTAAATTGACAAAGGTACTTGGGGTGTATTCATCCCTTCAGGATTGACGCCCATGAGATTTGTCTACACATCTGATACATGACACTCTATGGAGCGTTGTCGAAGCAGATTGACACTGAAACCTCCCCGGTCCGAATGAAAAATCATTACGAAATTCACCACTGCTATAAGACAGACTGAAGATATCAACTTTTCATTTCCTCGTATTTGTGAAGTTTGACAAGCTGACGAAATCACATGGAATGGCATCGATTTCACTTTGTTATCAACGTCGCTGTCTTTTGATCGAGGCATTACAAGACTGCTAAGTCAATCTCTATCAACAGCTGTATCATATCACTGTTATCATTCATGCACGTGATTACGCAACTTGCACGCGCTTTCATTCAACAAAAGAAGTTGTCTGAGTAGTGGACAGTTAAATCAGTTTGTAAGAAACGGCTTGTGAACATGTTGCATTTGGCGCCATCATTGATCACAGATGAGAACATATTATCACTTCAGTGTACAATTGCTCAGCGACTATTTGAGGCTGAACATCAGAGTGCCTTTGATTTACTGCCACAAATTTTGGAAAGTCGGAATGATTATCAGAATTCTTCGCGTACTTCAGCAACATCAGAGATCAGAATTCCATGTCAACGGAAGAAGGGAAAGGAAAATGTTCGGCCTGCTAAACGACGGAGTAGTGTTGGTGCTTTTGAGGGTAAGTTTAAACATTCAACAAACATGTCAGCAAGACTTTCCATATGATTTTCTATAGATTTTGTCTAGTCTACCGGTCGCAATCCAAAGATGGAATAAAATTTCAAGCACATTGAAGACTTGAAAACCATGACAAACATTGACACCATGTAAACTTGCTGAATTTTCATAAAAGTTAAAATTTTAAAATCTTTTATTGATGAATATTTCATCTATTTATAAATGGTTAATTATCTACAATTATGTTTGAAGGTTTGCAGTAGATGGTTGAGTTCCTCTTTACTATTGATTATAAGCTACAGGAAACATACCGGCAGACGTATAATTTTACGTTTTAAAACTGCTAATAGAAATTTTAGCTTTATTGATTAATAAATTTCTTAATCAACTGTGCACTCCTAATAATCAGTCATATTTTGTTCATATTTTTAGCACCTTAATCATTTGATGTAATCCCTAAAGTTTGATCACCGAATATGTAAAAATCCCGCTTACCAGTATAACTGCGGAATTTGCAACTATTTTTTCAAAATTAGTAAAATTCATTTATTCCACTTCATTTCTGTACTGATTGTCAAGCATCACTCTGCAATGGAAAAATTAGTTTATCTTTTCATTGTTTTCTTTGTTGTTCAGTTTTGAAGGCTCGTTGTGTTATTTTGTGCGGGAGATCAACTGCCCCTTAGATGCCTGTCTACTGATGTCGATTATTTAAACACGATGCAGAACTTCACAAAGCTGCTTCAACTTCATTTGACTGCCTCAATCTCTTGAATGACAGATTTAATTGCCATGGTGAACATTCAGCTTTCGAAAATTCGATCCACCCCTCTTCACTTAGTAATCTATATCCCTATTGCAAGGAATATGAAGCAGTATAGGGAAGGTGGGGAATATTGAATATCTGAAATAGACATGGAAAAGGTGTAGTGGTAAGAACTGTTTGAATACAGCCTTATTTACACACAAGTACGTTTTTGAAAAGTTTACGATGTGCGGCACATTGAACCATCCAAGATGGGGCACTTTGAACATGGTTCATAGTACACCACTTCGATACTTATTTTTCTTTTATTGAGTGAAAGTGATATATAAGTTTGGACATGTGTTTCATGCTACATCATGCTAAGGTCAGTTCATGCTGCATGCCACAGATCAAGCAAATCCCTCCAAAGTTTGGTCGAAATTTATAATTTTAAAGTAAAAAGTAGTAAGAAGGTCGATGGTAGCGCTTAGGCTACCATCGAACGATAGAAGGCACTGGACACCGAAGGCCCGTCTGAAGTGTATTTTCTTTTTACTTTAAAAGTATAAATTTTGACCAAACTTTGGGGAGTTCTGTTTGATTTGATTGTGAAAATATATTCAAACTGTCGAGAAAAGTTCAAAAACTTGTTCAATGTGCCACACTCTCCCCTACATGCATCACTTTCGACAGCATGCCTACGTCTTCCAACTTGCTACAAGGTGCTTGTGTTGATGCAGAGCGAGTGGTTGACGTCTGAATTATGTCCAATAACCGTCGCTGACTATTCATAGATTGTGCTCCAGACGAATCACATGCACAATCTTTGATATGAAAAACCATCCGTTCACCTTCAATATATGAGGAACTTCATCAGAAATAGAAACACGAATATCTTAGAACTTAGTTCACAGATTATTCTCTGAACATGCAGACAGCACACTCTTTTACCCAATGATATAGTCTATTTGATTTGGCTACCAGATTCTGTTGTAAGATCATGTAAGTGATTCTTAACTGGGTTTCCGGGGCACGTTGGGGTGAAGAGAAAAGCTCTAGTAGTGCCGATGACTGCAGCATTGGTGTCACAGGGATGCAGCATCGCGTGAAAAATATACATAGAAGAATAGAAAAATATTTGGAAAATTCAACTGAAAAGGTGTCAGCATCACGATGCCGAATAGCTCTACATGTGTTTGGGCAAGGCACCGGATTGTCACACGCTGTCATTGTCAATGCTATGATCATTAATTAACGCATACAGCACGCGCTAAGCCTTCGAGCAGACTACAAACCCACATAAAATCAGCGGAATACTGTACAATACCCACATAATATCTATACTGCCTATATAGATCTATAGACCCCATTGTACATAATTTTGATAAAGATAAAAACCAGTTCTGTCTTCTTCTAAAATTTATGGCTAAGAGATGACGTTAAAACTATTTACAGGCCCGACGTTTCACGTCTTCGCGCTTCCTCAGGGGCAACACAAACTAAAAACACAATTAAGACCGACAGCGTAAGGAGTCCTGTCGATTCTACTCCTTACGCTGTCGGTCTTAATTGTGTTTTTAGTTTGTGTTGCCCCTGAGGAAGCGCGAAGACGTGAAACGTCGGGCCTGTAAATAGTTTTTAACGTCATCTCTTAGCCATAAATTTTAGAAGAAGACAGAACTGGTTTTTGCCTACTCCGATATGAAACGTAGTCTTCTATTCACGGCCATCCTATTGATAAAGATATTTTAGCGCTTTCTCATCAATGCTAGGCATTTAGGGATCTGAGAAATGAGGGATGTGGATGTCTTATATCCTACCAGCCGCACATCTTTTGCATGGCAATTTGATCTATTGTTTATTTAATTTCATTGTTGTTAATAGTTTCCATATATAGCACCCTTATTATTGGCAGGCCCGTATGTCTTGCTTTCAACCACAGATTGTACTGCGATGATGTAAGATAAAGATTTTTAAGTGATTTCAATAGTATGTTACACTATAATGCGTCAGAGGGAGGAATCTGTTATTCGATTTTCATTGGAATTGTAAACCAGAAGCTAATGATAACAGCTGATTAAGCACTATATTCTCTTAAATCTCACTTCGGACAAATACAATGCTTTACTCTCTATGATTCTTTAATGAAACTAGACGGGTAAGAAGGGTATGCGAATCCTTCATCCAAAATGCCATTATTTATGCATTTTACTTATCGTTTAGATTATCTCATACAATACAGTTGTGTATACACCAAGTATTTGTGTATTTGGAAAGCATAGCATTATTCGCTGTAGAACACAAGCGCCTCAAATGCATCTGCCCGATGTGTCAAAACCTTACATTACTAAATGCGCATGTTACTTTCAAATGGAGAAATGCTGAAGAAAAGGAAAATGCATGAAAAAAAACAGCGACGATTTGGTTGCAACACAAAAATAGTCATCAAACATTTACACATAGGCAAATATTTGTGGGAACGGTGTACTTATTCCAGTGAATAGTAGGTCTACTGCTGCTATTAATCAACATACATGCCACATTACCAATTGTCTTGCTTTCCCTTGCAGATGAACATCTAGATGACAGCAGGTGCTTCAAGATTCCTCAGCAAACAGAAAAAAAGAAGAAGCGACGCCTAAGAACGGAATTCACCGGGTAACTTTAATTCAATCATTAATAATTATGTCAGCTCAAACCATTTACTTATCAAGAGTTAAAGAACCAGCCATGCAAATTTCTAATTGTCGAGGCCAAGGGTGATCGTGTTTTCCACGAAAATACGGGATATTGACCCTCCAACCTAGGGATAGACAGTCCTGGGGTCTTGACCCTTCGATCCTGGGATTGACAGTCCTGGGGTCTCAACCCTCCTATCATGGCATTGACAGTCCTGGGGTCTCGGCTTATAAGCGAAAAAATTAGGATGAGTACTCTGAAAATCCTAAAATGTCTTGAAAGCAAGCAAAACTGGCTTTCACAAAGTCGACTATAATACCACCATTGCTATTTCGAATGCATGAAATGTTGATTTAAGAGGATTCCAAATTCTGCAGTATCAAGCTGCTCAATTGATCAGACTTTCGGATGGTCAATGAAATCTTCATGATTCCATGTTCTGTTCAGGATTGCTTTTACAGTGTTGCAACTCATGTCACAAATCTTTTTGTTATCAAATGATGTCAATCATGCCCCTGAAAAAGTCTTCTGTATTAGCTAATGACGTGAAATATCTAAATGAATATGAATATTAAGAAAAGTAGGGCGGTCTCCGTGGTCTGATGGTCTCCGTGGGACTGTGATTAAGTGCTTGGCCTAGACATCTGTCGCTATAGAGAGATCCAAATCCCCATAATCATCGGTAATCGTCATGAACTATATCGTACATCAGTATCGTTATATATGCCTATAGGTTTATAAAATATCAATTTGCTAATGCACATAGGCTTACGTGCATTTCTCCGTTGACAGGCGGATGCGTAATGTAGAAATGGTTCTAACAGTTCAGAAACTATTGAAGTGAATGAAACTAAAAAAAACAGAAGTGAACGAAACTAGCAATACAAGATGGCAGTTTACCAATGTCATTAGTGTCACCGCTTTTGGGATGTCAATTGAACAGTTAACAGGATTGCACTACCCAATCAATAAGCGAAATACTTGACATCACTGTTACAGCTCCAGACACAGAGCTGTAGGATTCCCATGGAGTTGATCTTGTACATTATTCAAAAGAAGTCCGTCGTCGTTCTTTGAGAACAAAGCGCATACAAGAGGAATGTTGCTGTTGGTCATGCATGCCTACAATTAAGGAAAATTAGCAGCTATGCTTTACGATTCTTAAACACAATTTAATCCAACATAACGAATCATGAAGAAGCCAATTGGTGTGAAATGATATATTTTCATCCAATGTAGCAGAACAGGCATGAAATAGGCGCGTAGAATGATCATTCGTGGATTATTGATTTATAAGTAGCATGAAAAATTAAAATTTTGAAAAATTTCTCTTTTTGTCACTTTCTCCCAAAGGAAGCAAAAAAGCATGCCAATCTTTTGTCACTTATCTGGCTTACATGCATTAATGATGCTATAAAAATTTCATTGTAGTTTGAGGTGGGCCTTTTTTGGTATTCAGCTTCAAAGCTTGTGATTTTCGCAATTTTTGGAAATAAAATTTCCAACTTTAAGCGTCGATGTCTATGTCATAGACAGCATAAGTGCTAAATTGATTGTCTAGGGTTACTAAAGCACATCATCCACAACATGTGTACAAAGTTTGGTGAGGCTAGCTTCAAAGGAAACAAATATAGACGCATTTTAGTCGTTGCTAAGGACCGTTGCTAGGGAAAATCCGTTGACAGCTAGACAAAAGATAATTCTTAAATACGTTGAGGACTGAAATCTGCAATTCTTAAGTATAGATAGCGATTATGTAGCATACAAGGATGAACATATGCCTATCAACATCCATGTTGTTGTCTTACCAATATAATTCAACTAGTTATGAATAACCATGCACTGTAATATTTCTATTTTAATCAATTTACGCCGCTCTCATTTATTAATACTTATTTTCCTATTTATCGATACCGTTTTTGCATCAGCTAAAGGCACGCCCATTCGAATGCTTCTAAAGAATGGAGAACGATTCGAATGCTTTCAGACTTCATGTCTAGGTAATTATTCGATAAGATTCAGGATCAACTATTTTGGAGAAAAAATGATTGTCAGAATTCGACCAATCATGTCATAAACTACTATATTCATGAGATCATTTCATGGCACTGTTTTCATGCAGATCCTCCATACTCATTAGGCCTCAGCCACACTGCGAGCTTTTCCATACGTTTCCGAGCACAGTGCTTTGCAGCAAATATGAAGTTATCATTACAGCAGTTGTAGACTGCCACACTGCGAGCAAAGCAAACCGGAGCGATTAATAGCTTACGGACATACGTTTGCTCGAGACGCTCGTATTTGCTTTGCTTTGCCTTGCTTTCAGTGTGACTGAGACCTCATGCATATTTCAACGAACATTGCGAAAACTACATTTTTCCGTTCATTCAGCTCCATTATGGTTTAAAAACATGATTTGTGAAATGTTGAAAAACAAAGAAGACATGATGCGCTTTTCTGATCTCATTGTTCTCATTCTTTTTGCTATCATTTTGCGACGTTTTTTAAATTATCCAATCTATTGAATGACTTGTCAACATCATGGGCAGTTTTAACAAGACATAAAAAGGGAACCCTGTTCTGCAGATACTAAATATGCCTCAGCGAGATACATCAAGCTTTCATATGATTTTGCTTCTCTTTGGTCGGTCTACACGTATCGACCTGATGTTCTGATTTGATCCTGTTGATTCTGTCTGCTTCCTTTCGTTGTCATGCTGACGTTTTCAGAAAGTTTTCTAAAAATTTAGGTAATGTTAAATTTCTATCCGCGTCCGTAACTGCCCCCAAACATGCAAAGGCTACAGTCATCCCGTTTCAACTGAATTTCCTAAAACTTCTCCCAGAGTTTTACCGGGTTTTATTCCCTTGTGCTGACATCAGATTTTCCTTCTGTAACCGTATTGGAATGAGCAGCTATTTTTGAGGAATCACATGTACAGCAGCCTACATGTGATAGCAGATGTCTTAAAGGAAATAAGAATATGATACATTGAAGTTGCTGAGAGTAACCGCCAGTCAATGTGATCCAAAATTATCTTCAATTTCGCTTGCTTTATTTACAATTCAACTACACCTACAACGTACTCCAAATAGCGCGATTTTTTACCAAACCTGAAACTGATCCGACTGCACAGTGTACACCTGTGGTACTAAAGTTTGCTATCAATGATTTCTGTTCATCACATGTCTGAAATGGCGAATCGATGATTGTTTGTGATAATCTATCGTCAGAAGGAACTCCATTGCACATATTCAAATAGATGACGCACTGAAATTGGGACACGTTATCGACGAAGCTGCTTCATGTAAACTTTCTCCTTATCGGAACAAGCGCCGGCAATTAAACTGGCTGTTATCCCTCAGTTTTATCTTCGGAGGAATCTGCTATGTGGTTCAAATGATGATTACTGTGCTGTGATCATACAGTAAGTATACGAGTATACATAATAGGTAGAGTGTCAGCTCAAAACGTTTCTGTATACAGTGAAACTTTATATGTGAAAAGATTCAGTTTTTGCGGAGATAGCGTTCTTGTGGTCCAGCAAATTATTTGGGCAGTTTTTCAAAAGCTAAATTTTTGCAAATTCATATACTACCGACATGAAGTCACTTTATAAATAGTATGAAACAAGTTGGATATCAAAATGAATGAATATCTGCAGCAATCATTTTAATTAAACGGAAATTAAGCTGTTTATCAAGGAAATTTCATGAACCGCATTATGATGGAAGTCTTCATGAAAAAGTCGAGAACTTATTGTGCTTTCTTGGCTGAAATTTCAAGTTTTTAATTCAAGTTTCATCTGCATGATTTTATGATTCACAAAATTTATGTTTCATCTCTTGCATCTGAATAGTGATGTGGACCAATCTGATATGCGATGTGTCAATAAAATTCGGAGGACAGTCTGCCTCGAGTCTCAAACAATGTCTGGAAGAAATGAAAAGAGGAAGCGCGACAATTAATAAGTCTGGTGTAGTTTTGCTCTGATAAATGCAAATAGTACGGCAGCAAGAACGAGTTTCTGCAGGGAGCCAGACCGAAAATGAGACTTTCAAAGAATGATGTACACCCTGTGTCCACTATGAAATCCACGCGTCTGGCGAGTTCTACCTGGTTCCTCTTCTTGCCAGACACGATCAAAGAAAAACATGCATAAATCCACTGGGACGCACATTGCAGTTTTTGGCTAAAATAAAATTTTCTATATTTTCTCATTATGCGAAAAGCACTAAGGTCATAGTCACAACTTTTGGCATAGTGTCTTCAAGTCCTATCATGTTCATGCACCCCTGGGTATGAAGCTAAGCGCATTCAGATTTGATAAGCCTCGTAATGTCGGCTGACACAGGAGCTCTGAGCAATGTAATCCATATCTAGCCACGTTCACCTAAACATTGCCGATCAGAAGCAGGTTAATAACACATGTTCATGATAGGACTTAACCTGAAGACATTCCATGTTAAAAATTATAGCTCTAGACGTGTTTGTTTAACTAATAAAGTGAAGCATGTAAAATTCCAATTCAGTCAAAAAATGTATCTGCGTCCCATTGGATTTACATGTGTTTTTCTTGATCGTGTCTGTCATGAAGATGAACCACGTAGAACTGGTAGAACTTCATTCGACTGTTAGCTGTTAAGCTGGACGGTCGGATCAGCTCGCGGCTGGCGTGCGCTTATTGAGTCTGCCGCCGTCGCTGACTTTCTCACTGCCGCCTAGATATGTCAATTCAATTCTTTGTGTCTGATCTTATGTCTGTATTACGCTATTCTGCTGATGATCTGCTTCGTTTGCAACGGCGTCCTTGTTTATGTGTTAGGTCTCAGCCACACTGAAAGCAAAGCAAACACGAGCGTCTCGAGCGTATGTCCGAAAGGTATTGATCACTCTGGTTTGCTTTGCTTGGAGTGTGGCAGTCTACAACTGCTGTAATGATGACTTTATATTTGCTGCAAAACGCTTTGCTCGGAAACGCTTGGAAAAGCTCAGTGTAGCTGAGGCCTTAATCGAGTGACAACGCGACGGTTGAAGTATTTCGGTTTATACGAGTATGTTCGGCATATCCCTGTATTGTCTTCATGCAGATCAGACCTAGTGAAACAACGGAAAGGTGAAAATAGACAACGATGTCTTACGAATATAAATATTATCCGGCGCAAGCATCGACGTGGTAAGCGTGGTAGAATATCATCTCTCTTGATCTATCTTCGCTCGATTCGCAACAAGGTGGATGAAGTCACGCTGGCTCGAAGAGAACTCAATCCGCAGATATTTTGTAAATTGTGGCTGCATAGTGAAATACCGGATTCTGCTGTGGCTGTTGACGGTTACAATTTGGTCAGGAATGATCGTAGCTCAGACGGTGGTGGAATTATCGTTTATATCTCTATTCATTTGAGATATAAAGTTCTGATAATGAGATGCCTTCACTGGTGACATCTCGAACTGAATTCCTTATTTGTGTTTTCCCGGAGGTCGCACTGCTTCTGATTCCTTTATATCTCCCTCTTGGAATGATGCCTCAGCTCATAAAGAGGTTACTTCACATATCTTTGATATCAAGGACTATGTACCGACTTATCATTTGGATCCTAAAACTTGCCGAATGGTTTTATGTGGTGATCTAAATGACCTCAGACACAGTGACGAAGTATCTCGGCTAACATCGCTATTTCCGATTGTAAATTTTCCAACACGAAGCAATTCAACGGATCAGATTTTGGCGAACTTCACCGGTTATCGACCTTCCCGCATCGCTCCTTTATCACGTTCCGACCACTGTGGTATTTTCTGGGCTGATGTTCCTAATTAATTTATGATTATGAAGAAAGTGATGAAAGTAACTAAATCGCCAGGCTTGCCGTTGGATAATCAACAACTCAACAGTCAAAATCGCTGTGATAGTGCATACTTTGCCATTATTTTTATGTGGCAACATTCTAAATGGGTGTCGTTTCCAATTGATGTATAGCTGCAGTAGAATATAGCGCATAGCTGACTATGACTTCAGTTGTACAGAAAGTGGCATTAGTCTAAAACTGAAATACTGAAATTGGCCTTCACGACAAATGCTGAGCAATAAAAGGTGTATTACACGTGTAAGAGAAGTGTATTTATGTATGTGTATTTATATGCAAAATTTACATGTGTATTACACATTGCATTGTAAGTATATTTTCACATCTATTCTATTCTGTTCTGTCTACTTATTGCTGCGGCACTTGTGTAATGTCAAGATACAATCATCGCTTTTCACACAGTGCGGTAGAATGCAGTGCAGCCTCATTCAGTGTGGAAATCAGAGATCATAGGTAGCTCTCAGCGAATTGCTCTGAAGATTGTGATTTTTTTGGAAAGACATTCAACAGCTAATTTTTTGGTAAAGACATTGTCCACTGTAGCATTAGAACTGCCATACATACGTTCCCAAAAGTCTCAACGATACACGATGCGTCATTTCAGCATTAACTGGTCGAGCATCATCATCTGTCAAAGGCGTTTTGTCCCATGGCCAAAACGAGTTACCTCGTCGATGCAGCAATATACATTATCTTCTTAGTTACACTTGACCTGCAAGGCTGGTACATGCCTTACTAACCTGAGCTTTTTCTTCGGGAGGTTGAAGGTCGCTCAATATAGATTTACGCAAATCAACTTAATAAGCCTAAATAGTATACATGTTTGTAAATCATATATGAATTTCATATTTCCAAGGTGATCTGTAGGATCATAATTTTGAAAAGGAATACGAAAGCAGACAGGCTAGTATTGGTCTACATGTACTGTTCTATGATATGGTGAAGTTTTGATACTTGATTGTACATGTAAACGTTTTTCGTTGCCTAATGTGTACATCATGGATGTAAGATGAACAGAGAAGGAATGTAATGGACATTGCTAGAACATGCACAAGTGCACATATATACAGTCCGTTTCATAAAAAGTGGATCACCCTAAAATTTGACTAAATAAAACATAAGTATGATACAGAAAGCATTTTTCATGTTATTTCATGTCCCTAATATATTTAAATGTCCTTATATAATCTGATAAGCTATGATACAGTAACGGTTCTTAAGAAGCTAATATTTTGTGGCCCTACCCTTATTGTCAATGACATTACCAATTCGTCTAGGCATTGATTCGATGATATCGTTGATTTTTGACTGATCTAACTTTCTCCACTCTCTTTTTAACAGTGACGTAAGTTGTGATACGCCATCTGTAGGTAGCAGTGAACGACGAACGTTACGTTTTAGAATACTCCATACATTTTCTATGGGATTCAGATCAGGAGAACGAGCTGGCCAAGATAATGTCCTAAGCCCTAATTGAGACTTGCATAAGTTGACTCTACTACTCCTGTGACACGTAGCATTATCATCCATAAATAACCAAGTCGATGGATCACCAAGTTGATCTGTCATTTGGCCAATGTTCATTCGTAAAACATTCACATAGCGTTCAGAATTCATGGTTCCTTGCTGTATGTGAAGTCTTCTACGAATAGTGGACTTAGAAATAGACGAGTATAGTGCAGCCATCTCAGTTAACGAGAGACTTGGATCAACTTTGACAAATCTCAAAATTAGGCGGTCTATACGTTTGGATGTTTTGAGTGGACGGCCAGAGCCCTCTTTACGACAGAGCCGAAAATCATCATTATGCCATCGATGCACATTTGTGTAAGGGACATTTAGTCGCTTGCTTGTAGCTCGCAAAGAAAACCCTGACACTTTGCCTTTTGTGAATGCGATCTCGTTATTGTTCATTTGTGCTTTGTATTGTTTTCAACCGGTAAGAGATAGATTTCTAGCTGAAAGCAATCAGGAGTGCTGCCAACACCACCGCAACGAAGTCAGGAAGCCATGGAACATGAAGTCCAGTTAATCACATGTAGCAGTTACATTATTGTTGATGAATAATGGTGCTATACTGGCTCTGATTGACCGATTTTCTTTATTTTTGTTTTGCTTGATAGCTTTTGGCTTGTAGAACAACATATTACATAACAAAGGAAACAAATGTAATTTTATAAGAGTGAGGTATGATTTTGTGTAACATTGCTAATTGAAGATCAAATTATCTACTACTTTTTTATCTATAACAGGAAAACAACTCAATATTCATGCTTGAAATTTCCAACAATGATATTAGTGAGCACAACTGACATATCTTCCAAATTTCAGAGAAATTCGTTCAAGTTTGGCGGAGTTAGACAAAGTTGAAGTTAAGGCGATGTTTAAGGGTGATCCATTTTTTATGAAACAATCTGTACATGCAAAGTATTTTGTACAGATAAATATATTGAATGATTGCAATGATAATATTTACTCGTACATCTTATTAAGAAAATTGTTTCCATCGAAAAGAGAGTCATCAGAATTATGGGCATCTCTCCAAATTGTGACATCTTAAATGCCATGGAAAAGTCTTGCCATCGCCTTTTCGAGGCAATCAATGGAAGCAGATCCCATCCTCTCAGGTCAATTTTCTGCGAAAGAACTCCAACAGCTCACAATCCTCTGTATGTTTGACCTCCATTTGCACGCACGAAACGACATAGTTAGCCATTTCTTCGGTTTGCCAGATCTTTGTAACTTCTTGCTGCTTCTCTTTTATCACACTTATTTCTCGATTTGTCAGATTTTACCGGCGGTTTGTGTTATTCTCATTTTATGTAAGTGTTCACCGAATGCTAAAGTGGAGCAAAGAAAGTATATTATTATTATTAGCTCGGCAGAAGCACAGATTCTTAGTCCGCATAGTGTAAAGTACATCATTCTGTGAAAGTCTCATTTTCGTCATCGTTCCCTGTAGAAACTCGCTCTGGCTGCCGGACTATTATTTTATCGGTTAACTTGCAAGCGTGTCATGGCAGTTACACATGTCAGACATCCAGACCTTCGGATTTCCGATATATTGAGCATAAAAGCAGCCTATCAAATAGAAACCATGGAAAGCACATTGACATAGCACGCAAAACAATGCCCTCCTCGACATCTGGCGATTACAGACTTTCAGCTGTTTGAGATTATTGACAGATGCAGATCACCGATATAGACGAGACTTGCGAAAGCCAATCATCTAGAAGAACAAGACCAGCACTCATTCGAAGACAAGAAATGTCCAAATAGTGAACGTGTCATCACTCCAGTCAATCATTGAAATGTGAGCCGGCTCTTGAAAGCTCAGATGTGAATAATTTGATAAATTAGTCATGTAATAAATATTTAGCAGCAAAACTTGAATTGGGGAGATGAGACAGATTAACTTTCCAAATGATGCACAATGAGGCACCAACCTATTTTGTGTGACTTCAGATCCACACGTGAACTGAAAGTTGTCGAAATGGTGTCTGAAATCCAAGTCATTTCGGTCTGCAATGCTTCATACAAATCAATTTGTAGTTCCTTCTTAAAAATTTGCGAACAATAAAAAAGAAAATTGGAAGATTTGAGCAAACTTCTTTAGGGTCGGTATTGACATTTACATCTATTTAATAACAATGATACTTTCCTGAACAGTCACGGCAAAGGTTTCGATTTGTACATTATTTGTAAAAATTCAGGTCTCATACGTTAAAGAAGAGTAGATGGGAAATTTTGACAGCAATCAATGGGCGCGTTCGCCTTAGTGCCACAGTTTGTCGAAGATTCAAATTTGCATTTCCTTTACTTTCATCTGTTTTAATAAGAACACGAATATCGACAAACTGTCTATTAGCTACTTTTGTTTTTTTTCTTTTGCACAAATTTGGATGGCATGCAGGTATATTGATAAAGTGACTGATACTTATAACAGCTAATAATATTATGTTTCAGAGAGCAATTAGAAGAGTTGGAGTCAGTTTTTCGAGTGACTCATTACCCGGAGATTGAAAAGCGAAAAGCAGTTGCAGATAAAGTTGGATTATCTGATGAAATTGTGCAAATTTGGTTCCAGAATCGAAGAGCTAAGTGTCGGAAAATTCAAAAAAGGGTGAAGAATGAAAACATTTCCGGTAAGTTGAATTTCCAATTGATCTTCTTCAATCACTCTCACTTTGTTAATGAGATCGTGAGCATAAACAGTAATGCAGTTGATCAGGCGATCAGGTGTAGACTAATGATCAGCGTCGGGTCGGGTTTCATAAATTTTGAAATCCGACACGACCAGCCCTGAATACTGCGAACTTGAATTTCATATACATAAAATTCAAATTAAAGCTGTTGAGAGCCAACCCCATTTTATGAAAGCTACCCAAAAACTGAATAGTGTCATCTCACTGTGTCAGGAAGACACACTCACCGTGTGCGAATTGCTAGTTTTCTGCATGCATTATGAATCAAACGATAGGATAATTTCTGTCAATAAAAAGTATTGAAGGCTTTCGCAAAAATTATTAATTTTTGCTTTATAGGCTAATTGGCGCAATAGAGGTTATTGTGTTGAAGTGTCCACCATGTTATTGTCAGCGTGAAGAGATAAGAAATAAATGAGAGATCAGCAGATAGAGAACTTTTTAGTCTATTTGAAGGTCAAAAATTCGGTTGGAATCAGACAGAAGGAGGAAGAATGAAGAGGAAATTTTTTTATTTGATAGTTTACTCAAAATTTTTACAATTTTTGAAGCTTTGTTTAAGCGATATCAGAAGCTGCAAATGTTCCAGACGGATAATTTACCGGTTGAAGAAGTCCTTGAGGGTTTCTTCGCCTTCGTGTTTCACAAGCCCAAAGACTTAATGCGCACTTCCTTCAATATCAGCCTGCTGTCTTCATATTGAGACTGTCCTCATATACTGCTCTTACTTGGCAATTGTTCTATTGTATTGACAAAACAGTTTCTGTATGACAAATTGACAGGCAATCACGGTGTTTCTTGTTGTCGCCGATGAATTTGCTACCTCTGCTATCATTTGTTAATCTCTCAATCAGTGTCGCTTCTTCCATCTCAGAGAAAAGAAGGAAATTGCATATCCGTGTGGCTGTTTTTGAAGTGAAACAGCCACTGTTTATTTATCACAAATAAGAGATGACTAATAGAATAAATGATTAATGGATATTATAACATTTGCAAGCACACATTTTTTCAGAGACATTGTGAAAACAATTTTTGAGTTTCTCTCCTTCTTTTAATAATGACCGAAATAAAATAAAATAATTTACAATCCTCGTTCGCAAACGGCCGGCGCTTCGTGCCACGGACACTTCTAAGGGCCAAGACTAAAATTGGCAGTATGACACAACGTGTTAAATACATGGCAATGAAGTGGAGTTCTTGAATGCTGTTAAAACTGTGGGAGCTCATATTTCCGGTTAATGGGAGGTCGAAGTGTCTTTATGAGACGAGCTTCAGTCAACCTGCAATCGATAGCACTTTTACTTCTGTCAATAGGCTAATATCAAGACCAAAATTAAACATGTTAATGTCACAGATATCGTGATTCTTCAAACCATGTTCATAAAGTGCATTTCTTTTATTCTTATTATCTAAATCACGCCTGTGTTCGTTGCACCTTTTATAAAACGGACGGTTAGTCTGACCGATGTAAAAATCGCTGCATAAATTACATTTAAATCTATAGACTAGGAAACGGTCCGAGCAAGCGAAAGTATTCGGAAGTAACGCACAGAGGCGACAGTAGTAGTAACCCCGTGACAAAAAAGGACAAAATGTGAAATGATGACTCATCATGCTGACTCAGCCCCCCCCCTCTGGAAGGCAGGAAGGAGTTGGCCAAGGATGTGATGGAAGGATGGTTCCGAGAGGAGGAAACGGGTCCCAACCCCCCCCTCTGAAGGAAGGAAGGAGTTTTCGGGTAAGGGTTGGGAAGGAAGGTGATAGGAATGTGTGAGGGATAGAGTGAGGAAAGGGTAGGTGTTGGTGGTTTTGGGATGAGAAAAGTTGGAAATCGTCATGAAGGAGGGTTCGGATGGGAAAAGTGGAGATCAGATTTGGAATCTATGTGAAATTTTGGGTGGGAAAGGAAGGCGGGAGGAGCAGCAAGGGGTAGAATCTCTGAAAACGGCAGAGTTGGAAAAAGGCGGGGTTTGGTGGTTTTGGGATGAGAAAGTCCATGTTTCGGGCAGAAGGAGTGCTCGGATGGGAAAACAGAGGCCAGATTCGGACTCTACGTGAAATGTTGGGTTAGGAAGGATGTTTCCAGCGACATCGGAGAGAAAAAACTTCGAGGACGTCCCACCCCCCTCCTGTCAAACTTCCAACTTTGGTTCCAGAGATCGCAGAAAGTCGTGCAATAACTCATTTGAAAGCTAAAAGTGAGAAAAATGCAGTGGAAAGGTCTGTTTGGACCACTTTTCCTGGGTTGAGGGAGGAAAATGGCAGGAAAACGGCAGAGTTGGAAAAGTCAGGTTTTGGATGTTTTGGGATGAGAAAGTCCATTTTTCGGTATGAAGGAGGTCTCGGATGGGAAAATGGAGTGCAGATTCGGAATTTTTGGCCAATTTTGGGTTAGTAAGGATGTTTCCAGCGACATCGGAGAAAAAGTTTTGAAGACCCCCCCTCGGCAGCGATCTTCCAACTTTGGTTCTAGAGATGGTAGAAAGTCGTGCAATAGCTCATTTGAAAGCTAAAAGTGAGAAAAATGCAGTGGAAAGCTCAGTTTGGACAAATTTTCTTGGCTTGAGGGAGGAAAATGTCAGGAAAACGTCAGAGTTGGAAAAGTCAGGTTTTGGATGTTTTGGGATGAGAAAGTCCATTTTTCGGTATGAAGGAGGTCTCGGATGGGAAAATGGAGTGCAAATTCGGACGTTTTGGACACTTTTGGGTCTAGGAGCTTCTTCCAACTCCATCGGAGAGAAGAAGTGCTGACCCCCCCCCTCGGCAGCGATCCTCCAACTTTGGTTCCAGAGATCGTAGAAAGTCGTGCAATAGCTCGTTTGAAAGCTGGGAGTGAGACAAATTCAGTGGAAAACATGGCTTGTTCCACTCTGCCTTCGTTTAGAGGTGAGACGTTATTGAAAATTTGGGACATTGGTGAAAAACGACAAGAGATAGAATTTTTATGAAAATCGCTCTAGCGGGTGAAGCAAGCCTCGGACGGGAAATCAGAGACCAGATTTGGAATCAGCGTGTCATTCTGCATATGAATGTGATTCATGCTATATCTCCAAAGTGAAAGGAAGAAAGATGACAGAAGCAGTAGAGTTTACGAATGAATTTTGTTCACTACGTTTTCATCGACAAAGTCTTCGTGGTGTGATTAGGGACTACATCATCTCCTTTCATCATGAAAAGGCAGACTTAAAATTTGCTATCGCTAAAGGTTACTTCGTTTTCCAACTGCTCATGGACAGTTTGATAAATAAAGATGTGAAAGGACGATTAGTTGCAGAGATCGAATTTGAGAAAGTGACTGATGAACATGCAGGTGAGCGTGTAGTGTTTCATTTTGCATCCTATTCTGCAGAGACGATACATGATCCCAAACATTTTTATCAGCGACACATGGCGAAAATTGCATCTCGACTAGATTCATTTCATGAGCATGGATCCAACTTACTCTTATGTCGCATAAAACACATTCATATTCAACTCAATGTGCTAAACTAGATTTGACTACAAGATTTGGGAAAAGCATTCATGAGTCAGTCGTCCGCGTGCCTCCTTTTCCCTGCCGCAACGAAGTCAGGGGAGAAACGGAGGTCTCTGATTGGCTCACATAGTGTCAAATGTGGATTCGCAGGAGACTATAAAAGCAGACGTCTCCCCATTTTCTCTTCATTTCATTCTCTTGACTTAGAAAGCGTGTGTGACTTGCTGAAGTCATTCTCCCCTCTCAACTTTGTCTGATCAATCCTGTTTGCAAATTTACAAGTGAGTGTCTTGACGGTGTGGCCTAAACTTTACCAGCATTTTAGAAGAGAGACGCAGGAGAGTGTGTGGCCGATGATTGTACAGGCTTATTTTGTTGAACCATCACCACCGCCTCCACCACCTAGACGCTTTACCTTTAAGTCTTTTAGGGAATTGAAACTCAATTCGGGTCCTAAGCCCAAGACATTTAATTTACTGGACGATGACGAAGACTTAGACTTTGGTGATAAGCTTTAAATCCTGTGAATGCCCCAAAAGGTCCTCTTAAGGGCCACCTCATATGTCACTGCTAAGCTAACAATTTTCTTTTCTCTGATGATCATGAATGTACTTAGTGTATTCTTTCGTTACAGACTGCCATGGCCATGAATCCTACTCCAACTGCTGCATCACTGAATCCTCAACATCTCGAGCTGTGGAATCCGAAAATTGAAAAGGTAATTCACGGCTATCCTACCTACAAACAACAAGTGCGCTACAACGGTGTTCGACTCTATCTTCAAACGCCGGCGGTATACTTACCAAAAGTGAATACGCAAGTAAATCGTTGTGGTCAAAACCTGAGTATCCCTATTGATAATTGGTTGCGTCAGCAGCTTGACATTTTAGAAGACGTTGTGAGGCAAAAGGCTCTTATTCCTACTGAACTATTACAGTTGTGGCCAGAAAAGAAAACTTATTATAAACCATTGTATCGCGGCACTCGCTGCTATATTTTACAAAGCAAGTATTGTAAAGTCACTTCAGGAGTGACAGTTGAACAGTCAGTTGAAACAGAATTGTCATCGCTAGGTGCAGGCTTTTATTCCTTTCATATTGAGGTGCCTGCTGTTTATGTGCGACCTCATCAATCTGACGGTAATTTGATTCCTCTCAATTTGCGCATTGCTCAAATTCTTCATCAACCTGAGTTAACAGGACTTGATCACATTGAGAAAGTCATTGATTCTTGTGTCAAAGAGTGTCAAGAACCTGTCACTAAACCTAAACGTCGTCGCACATCAAAGAAAGATGGTGTTACCACCAAAGAGAAATCTTAAGTATTGTAATCAGTTAGTATGTAGTGAATGTGGAAAACGCGGTCTTGCGCGTTATGTTCAAATAAAACATTGTAATCATCTTGTATGTATCTTTTGTTATGTAAAGGACAGACATCCTTGTAAAGTTCCTGCTCAATGTATTATCTTGTAATGAAGTCTTTTTGATATTGTAGGTTGTCATCTTCATAGACAGTGAGGGAACACCCATGCAGGAATTGAGTGCTATTGCAATGAGAGAAAGTGATCAAATTGTTGTTAGTTTATATCATAGATTTGCCTACTGTCCTTCACACAAAGACGAATGGTCACGTCATGTGCATGGACTTGATCCTTCTATTTTGATTCATATTGGATTTGTAAATGAAACGTATTTGATAAGTGATTTCAAACGGCGGCTGTCAGGTTTTCATATTGTTAAAATATTATGAAATGATTCTGAACGAGAAGCAACAACACTTCAGTTGCACATTGATAATTTATATTTACCATGTTGGGTAGATCGTGTAAGACAAGACTATCATATGCATTGTGATCAAAAGAAGTTTAGAGATGAAATGATTTTTGACATGGCTATATGTTTCGGTGAGAGACATCACCTTTACAGACCACCATTCCATTGTAATACTAGAAATAAAGCTACCTACATTGCAAAACTCTCTTCACGCTGGCATTGTAGTCTCTATGACGTTTATGAACTGTATCTATATTATTGTCAACAGCATGGGTCTATGTAAAACATGTTTTTACTCCTTGTGAATGAATGATGATCATTTTATGAAGTGTATTCTGTACTTGTGAATTTTGTCTGGTGTTGAATAAACTTACAGTGGAACATGATTGTTATTTCTGTTTTATTCATAGTGGAAGTCATTGAAGCAATGTGAAATCTATAGTCACAACGTTTATGATGGCGCATCGTACCTTAAGTAACCACATGTGTCATTTGACACTTAATCAACAAGGATTCGATGGATTTTACAAGATTGGAAACTTACATTTAAAATGAAGATGAATGATGTGAAAGTAGTGCTCACTGAAAGCCTTCCTCTCTTCAAAAGATTGATGGAGAGTTTACAACCTCAAGATGTAAAGGGTAGACTCGTTGCTTATATAGAGTTGAAACATTTACAAAAACCACTTCGTTTTGGATCTTATTGCACAGAATGGATTACTCTTAGTGATCAATTTTATGGTCGTCATATGGAGAAAATTATGGAGAGAATAGAAGAGACGATGGAAGGAAATGCATACGTTGTTAAACATATCATGATTCAACTGAGTGTGTTTACATCCACGACTTTGTTTGATGCTCGACACATTGTGTAGATGCAATTAAGATTTCTTTTCACTGAGTATTTTGTAATGGTGTATAGAGCAACCTGAGTCATTGCGCTTTGTGCATTACTATCGGGCTCTTTGTTAGATAAATGAATGCGTCTTTGTTCGAGAAAGGGGGCGTGTCATAACATGAGTCATTGCGCTTTGTGCATTACTATCAGGCTCTTTGTTAGATAAATGAATGCGTCTTTGTTCGCTAAAAGGGGTGTGTCACTCAAGTCTTTGTGAGGACTAGAACGACTTTGTAAGAGGGAAGGTTTCCACCCACGCAGTCAAAAGTTCACGTGCGATAACTATTTGTCACATAACAAAGACAGGGAAAACGAGAAAAGGGAAACGCATGTGATTGGAGCTAGGTCTGCTTATAAAACGGACGACTGAGCTCATGGCAATCATTTACGTCCTTGCGCTAACCATGCAGTTGCTCGAAGCCATCAACTCCTCTGCCCTCGCACTGGGTACACTGAACTCCCTTACTTTAGCATCGGGTAAAAATGCTTTCAATCAAAAGATAACTCATCATGGAGAAGCAGTGACCATAAAAACTCCAAGTCATCGGATAGATTATCTAAAGGTTATGTCAACAAAGTATGGACTGGCTGTGTGTGTGCCGTTAGACTATTGGACACGGTTACAATTCAATACTCTTGAAACATTCCTAAAAGAAAATCTCACCATTCCCAAAGAAATTGTTCGACACAATGGGAAGCGGTCACAAGTTCCCATCATGGAAAGACGATACATGTATGTGCATATGGATAGACACTGTCTCATCATCCATGAAAAGGAGGGCAGCGAATTCGACTTACTCAATTGCAAACCACTCCCCATTTTGGGAAAAGGATTCTACTCCTTCGAAATTAAAATTCAAACCATCTACATGAGTCCGCGCAGGGACGGAAGGTTGTTTACGTTGAATCCCTATCTTGTCTCCATCACCTTTAAAAATGATGTCCATGTTGATGATACAGTAACACTCTCCACACACTGAGAACGCACGATCGGTCTTTATGAGACCACGGCCTAACGGCCACCGTTTCAAGATAGAAAATGTACACTCACCATGCCACACATGAACATGACTCTCTCTCCTTTCTTAGGCATACCCTTCTTCACTCAGGTTTTAATCATGTGGAAATTATCAGCATGGCTCCATGTATCATTGAAAAGTCAGTGTGTTACATTTCATGATACGAAACGTCAACTTCAGATAACTCTAGAACGCTTTCAACTGCGAAGGTTGCATCGCGCAATCCTATCCACCTCTTGCCGTGTCATTGACGTAGGAGACGGCATTGTATTTATTCGCATTCAAGAGATGATTCTACATAATGATCACTGCTACATTGTGATTCCAAAACCCTCATGGGAAAAGTATAAAAGGGAAGTTCACTCAACCCTCATGTCATTTGTGAGTCATGCTCCCCATCCGCATCATCAACGCCATGCGCGAAATGAATCTCAGAAGAGACATCGATTTAGAACAGTTGCATACCCATCTTCCCGATTCAGTGTATCATCGCGGTCGTCCACAAATGTTGGTCATTCGCATGAGCAGCGGTGGAAATCTTCAAATCTTTCGCTGCGGCAAAATCCAAGTCCTAGGAAACCTTTCTCATTTCGTGATGCAGTCCATGTGTTACGAAGTCGTCAAGAAAATGCGAACACTCATGCCTCATCTCCGCCTCAGTTCCCTGACATTGAAGAATGTAGTAGTGTCTGTTCAATTGAAGATGTTAGTGAATCTAGCCAACATTAAAACCAGCAATCATTGTATATTTTATGAAACTGAACTCTTTCCTGCTGCTCTGATTCGGAAGTGGCATCCTGTACATATTGCAGTGTTTCACAACGGACATTGTATCATGACTGGTTTACGTGATATCAGTAAAGTAGCTGACATTGTTAAATCTTAATGTGTTATCTGTATGAGTCACAGTTAATAGAATCGTGTTAATCACATGATGTGTTTTGAATGAGTCATCGCAATGAACTATCGCCCACACTCATGTCAGTGAAAAGGTCATCAACAAGGTTCTTCGCTTTATGATGAGTCAGCGCTATTTATAGACATGAAATGATGTCCATACACTTGTCGGTGAAAAGGTCATCAACAAGGTTCATCACTTTATGATGAGTCAGCGCTATTTATAGACATGAAATGATGCCCACACACTTGTCGGTGAAAAGGTCACACTGTCTGACGTGAGGCGCCATCGATGTTGAATGACGCGCCCACACACGTGTCGGTGAAAAGGTTGAAGAAGATTGATTAGATTCTTATCTAACTGACTGGTGCCTTACCCCTTCATGAGTCAGAGCTATTTATATACATGAGTCAGCAAAGTGGTTGATGTTTCCTAAGCCGAAGAAATTGTCATGATGCTACATTCGTTGGTGAGGATGTTAACTTACAAACTCTAACATGGTTATGACTTCATTTATATTTCACCTATCTTACAAACAGCGACATGGTGATAACTTTATTTCTAACTTTACAATCATCAACTTTATTTCTAACTTTACAAACGTCAACTTTATTTCTAACTTTACAAACAGTGAAGTGATTCTAACTTCATTTATATTTCACCTATCTTACAAACAGCGACATGGTGATAACGTTATTTCTAACCCTACCCATCTTACAAAATGATTAAACTTTTACTTCTCTCTAATGAGTGAGAATCCCATCTTTACGTCAAAAGGAAAACAACACAGTATGTACATGATATGTTATTCGTCATCACAGCTACATGCAGTTAATACTGATGGTAGCAGAAAACAAAGTTTTTATGGCTCACATCACCGGAGAAAACAATGTCACTCATGTACAGGGACAAAACAAAGTCAGGAAAAACCAGTTGATATATAAGTCATGATATGAAGTGATCAGGAGTTGGACGCATGTTAAAGGCACTCACTCACAACACCCCATAGAAAACGCCATGGAGCGAAAAAGCAAAACATCAACCACAACAGAGAGGAAGCATTCATCATCAGACATCGCCGGACGGAGGAGGAGAAAGTTTCCGTCTCTTGGGTGGAGGTAGATGAGTGTCTGGATGGCCGTACGGTAATGAGTGGTTAGGACTCATCCGGCATCGCTTGTCTTCCCAAGCTGAGAGACCTCGTTTCCTAAACGTCGTTCTGCCTTGATGCGACTGTGATTTTAAAATGGTCATTTCTACTTTTTTAATTTTAAGAGAATCGAAGGCATCTTGATAGTCCTTATGTGTCATTTTTCTAACGATTGACTTCGAGATGCCTTTCGCCCGTTTTATAGAAAGCTCTGAGGATTTTAGCTTCATGGAGTACATCTTGGGGCGAAGCAAGATCATCTCCTCTATCTGTTTGCCGGGACACACTCATCCTTGAAGCAGCCAAGCTTCGCTTTATTTGAGGTAGAGTAAAGCGGATGGTCAGTGGGATAGTTGGAACTATCAAACTTGGGTGCTAAATATTTTAAAATATCTTCCTGCTTGACTTGGCTCGTGGTTCTCAAAGCTAGGAAGAAGCTGTCTGTATCACCTCCTACTAAATCCACACGTTGGAGAAGTGGACATGTCTTAAAAGTGTGGTAAAATAACTTGTACATTTCTAACTTGGAGTGATCCAAGACAGCTTAACCGACATAAATGGGCTTACAAAGTTCTACTTTAGATTTTAACATTTTAAAACCAGTGATGTCTTCGGAAATGACATCATGGTGGCAAAACAACGGCGACCGACATAACTTGATACTCGTTTCCGGATCGGCTACGATACGATAGTCCATGCCCTTTCTTGCATCCTCCATGGTTTTACCAAAGAAGGCATTATTCTTAAATTTAAAGAAGTCCTTTTCGAAAGGATTCTTGGATTCAGCCCGTTTCTTGCTATTAAATTCTATATACGGTTTTAGAAAGGGCTTCTGCCTAAACTGGATAGCGCGATGGACTTTGTCAAGTTGCATCCCCATACCTAGATAGAATTTGAGGATGGAATAGTACACGATGTAATGCTGCTTGTTCAATTGGGTGAGCAACAACTTCCTAGTGGCTTTATACTTTAAGTCATTTTCCGCCTCATATTTCTTATTGTGTTCTTCCATAAAGGGAGAGAACATATCTGGACTGACTATCCCAGATTCGGGTGCGAACGGAAAATCAACGGTCCTATTCTTAATACAGTCTGGATAGATGAGGTCGACTTCAAATAAATAACCTATGTCGGCCTCATCTCCCAGTGCCATGATGTGTGCTGGATTGGAGAAGTGTTCAATGTCATGGGGCTCTACCCATTGGAAGTCAGATTGTGGCAAAGGCTTGGAGAGTGCACTCCCATACAAATTATTTTGGTCTATGTACATTAAATGCGTGGTCGATCCCATGTCGTGGGTGCTGTTGACAACATGTTTGTTGACAAATGTTAAGCCACCCCTAATACCACGTTCAAATAACGTGTACATTTCTGCATCTTGCAGTAAATGAATGCTCTCTTTCGTCATCTTGAAGGCTGACTGATAGGACAGACCCGGCAGACTAACGAAATGGACGGGGTCTAAGGCGTCCTGTTCTAATGTGACTTTCCTAAAAGTCTCAAACACGTCAGCCAACAGAAAGACGTCTAATTTTAAGTAGGCAAGCATGTAGTCACCAAAAGTGCGACACCTAAATTCTAACCATGCTTGCTCTGCATGCCTATAATCATCCAGCGAACAGTCCTCACCCATCAAATCATTCTTAAATTTATCGATGGACGGAAGGGATGTCTCCTTCAATGTGTCCATTGAACTAAAATAACTATAAGGAAAC
The DNA here is from genome assembly GCA_907163375.1 of Prostheceraeus crozeri. Classification (NCBI taxonomy): domain Eukaryota; kingdom Metazoa; phylum Platyhelminthes; order Polycladida; family Euryleptidae; genus Prostheceraeus; species Prostheceraeus crozeri. The sequence goes on along the minus strand of CAJQUW010012099.1, from coordinate 621,313 downwards.
ACCCCTTTCCGTCGTATCAGACTGTCACTTATGTTGGGATAGTCTTTCCTTAAATGTTGAGTGAGGGGAAGTGTTTCTAAATTATAAGCCAACGCGGCTAAGGAAGAAGACATAAACTGGAAACTGTCTAGAAACTTTGTCATAGAAGACAGGCTTCCCCTCCTTCGTCTTATCGACTTGGACTTTGGCAGTGATGCACATAAATTTTTCCTTACTTTGTGCAATCACTTTGGATGACCAGGATTTCATTTTACCGAATCCATGTCGAATGATGATGTGAGCATCATAACATTTAAAGTTATGGAAGATGACGGGGAGCGTTCGCCGTTTGAGCCTAAGTTTCATATTGCATTTACTGCATAAGACAGACCTAAATTTACCACTGAGATGGCAATGGTCCCTCACTTTCTTATGTTGCTGATCATCAAAGGATGAACAGCAGCGGGGACATTCCGGGGTCCTATCAAACTTGATTTTATCGGCTTCTGTGAAGCACATGGGTTTCCTAGTCAGCTCCGTTTCATACCGTTGATGAAAACGGGCTTTCCTATCTAAAAAGTTGAGGAAGTTTTCAACACACTCCTCGCCTTGCCACACATGCATCTTATTTTGATTCCTATAATATGGATGCCACACTTAGCAGGCAATGGCTGCTGGCTCATGACTTTGGTCTTCTTGTTCAATATAACATTCAATGTCCGCATGGATGGTACATATGGGACTGAGCTCATTGCCGTTTTCTTCATACCTATAAAATTTATCTTTGGGCATGACTTCCATTTGAAGTTTACCCCGAGAGCACCACTCATAATGCTCTTCAAAATATGGTTTTGACCTAAAGCGCCGTGTGCAGCGATCACAGTAATAATGTTTGTCATCATAACTTTGCTGGTGGTGATACAATCCAGAAATTTTGGGAATTCCACAATAATGCCATTCTGGGTGGTTGTCGCTCTAGACTAGGAGGAGATTGACAACCCGGTCGAAGTTACTTTGGCGGTTGTTATACCTAACGCCCTTCAGACCTTTTTCCCAGAGATGGACGACGATCTTAATGTTATTCAATTTTTCAAATTGGGCAATGCCTTTAAAATCTAATGTGTTGACATCTAACCCGTCAAACTTAAGCTCATCCTCCCATCCACGATAGTGAGTGATTCGTTCACGATGCACCCTTATATCATTGTAGTGAAGAATGGAGAGGACGGCATACTTGAAACACTGGAACTGACAAACATTGATGACAGCCTTTTTGTCAGCCAGTGCTTTGGGGAGGGTGAAACAACCGCTCCCTTGTAAATTTTCTAAAAGATTTATTTTAATGTCTACCTTCTCTATCCCATCAAAGACCAGACCGCTGTCTCTTTCATTAAATTTATTTAAGTTGCTGACGAGATAGGTCACATGTCTCTCTATCCACTCGTTTACATCACCTACATCACCTATGAGATCAGCAGCACAGGAGGCTATCCTAATGGTCACAGTGGACTCTACTTCTCCTGTGCTACTGTCTACCTTATTGAAACGGGCAGTGAGATAGAACATGCCCTTAAGTAAAAATCTATCTAAACTCGCCAACATTTGATGAATTAAGCCTATATTATTCATCAAGAAAGGATGAATGTCTTGCACAGCTTCAGAGCTTTCTAACTCATAATCGCGAACGAGCCTCTCAAGGGAAAACTTTCTCAGCCTTAAGAGTGACGTTGTTGTCAGTGTAAAGCTCAGTGGGATGAGTGTGACAGAGTGTGTGCGAAGAAAGAACAAACTCTGTAGGAAAGGTCTTCTGACACGAAGAACAGGAAAAGCCGACGTGCGATGAAGGATGCTTCCTACCTGATGACGTTGGTGGTTGCCTCACACTGCCACAGGAACCGCCTTCGATGTGGACTCGCAAGTTGGTGTTGTTGTAGAACGTGCGTCCACAACCTTCACACTTGGGCCGTTGAGGGATCGGTCGGCGCTTTCCTCCCCTGCAGTCATGGCCAGCGGTGTGACCTCTCAAACTGTAGGCTGAGGCGAAGACCCTGTCACACCGCTGGCATCGAAAGTCCTCCTTCCCTTCGACTTCCATCTCCCTCTCCTCTCCGACTATCTCCAACTCCTCCTGCTCCATCAGTCTCTCCACCGACTTGACGAAGAGGAGAGGGAGGTCGGTCGCTGCAGGTGGTGTTGGCGATGCAGGGATGATGGGACGGGAGGGAACGTCGCCGTCCAGGAGGTAGGCCGCCAGATCTGTTGAGAAAAAGAGAAAAGAGATTAGTAACATGATCAACATTTCCAGTCTTAACCCCGCCCCTACTTCCCAATCACGATTACTTACCATCTAATGAATTGATCTCCGGCAACACCGATGGACGCGGAGGAGGTAGGAGAGGGACGCGAGCCGAGGGTGGAAGGGTCCTGGGCTTCGGTGTCGGAGGGACGTGGTGGCGAGGAGCAGGGACTGGCACAGGGAGCGGAGCAGGCGGTGGAGGTGGGGCGATGACGATGCCCGAGAAAGGGGTTGCACCTTGGGCGGAGGTAGATGGGCGGGAAGGTAGGGCCGGAAATTCCTCGTGGTATTTCCGCCTCGCGGCTTCTTCCCACTTCTCCTTCTTCGCCAAGTCTGTAGAGAGGAAAAAGAGATGAGATTAGAGGTTGCGGAGACAACAATGATGGAGAGCAAGCTATACGAATACAGAAGTGCTAAAACATGACATTCCAACTCTCATAGGTGAGGGTACCTACACTTGCCAAGCCGCTCATAGGCTTGCCCGAATGCTCCTTGGGGGACGAGTTCCCCATTACGAATGCATTCATGCACTGAAAAAGAATGACAGCAAAGATCAGCAGAGGCAAAATTTGGATTCGGTTTAAACATGAACAAAATAAGGGAAGGGCTCTTGATTTTAATGAGGATGTCTACCCTAATGATGTTAGTAATAGAGTCAATCTTGATACAAATACTTACATTGCTCGATAGTAGCCTTCTCCATCTCAGCAGCAATGCGATAATTTTCAATTTTTGTAAACTCCATGTCGGATAGTTGATAATAGATACTGAATAGTAAGACTTCAATCACTGAAAAGGAAAGATGAGAATCGTTTCATTTGCTAGTCAACGTTGGTAGAGCGTTGGCCTAGAATGCCAGAGATCGGTGGTTCAAATCCACCAAGACGCGCAGCTATTTTCCGTCTGTTAAAATTATTTAGTCAAATTTTAGGATGATACACTTTTTATGAAACGGACTGTAAAAACAAAACTCAAAATGGCAAGATAATTCGGTTTATTCATACGTATAATCCAAATAACCCAAAGTGTTTTGCAAACGTCATGAAGCCGTCATTTGACAATTTAAAAGTGCTGAGACCTTTTGACAGATATGTGATTCAGGCCGCATATAAACAACCAAGGACAGTATTATCACTACTCAGAAGAAATAAGAAAGAAGAAAATAAATGGGTGACAAAATGTAATGATGGTAAATGTAAATGCTGTCTTCATCTCATAGAGGGTACATCTTTCGATTTCGAGCACACTACTTTCGAAATTAAACGAAATATGAACTGTAATTCATCCAATGTCATCTATGTGCTCCAATGTTTGGGCTGTCAACAACCAGGGTTGGTCAAAAACCCACATCAGAGTCAAAAACCCACTGGATAATGGGATTTTTGGGGTTTCTGGCTTGTTTGGGATTTTTGGTCCATGACGAGTGAGGTAGTGAGAGACGGAAATAGATTTCTGTGGATTTCTCGACACTAATTTTGAGGTATATTATTTTGCCAACAGAGTGCTCAAATGTCACTGGTTATTGATTAATAATGATATTATAATGTGAGAAAATGCATTGGTTTCTTTGATGAACAGTAGTTTTCTCATACACATGAAATAAAGTATGGATCACTGAAATATAGTATGTACCGGTAAGGGCAGCAACCTAATACGTTTCTGCTTCACAATGTAGGATATTCCAGGGGACCAGGCGACCGGACCGCACACTGAGTAAGAAAAAGTGTCACGAGGCTTTGGTTTAAAGAATCAGAAATACTAAGCCAGAATCATCATTGTTATAAGGCTTAAGCGCAGTCCGAGGCCATAAATAGAATGTGAAGATAGGATGCTTCATTTTGTTTTATTCGGTTTAAAATGCTTGATCATTACCTTATATTAGACCAGCGGTGTGAGACAATAACTAAATTCCCTGCGTAATAAGCATGGTAACAAGGCATATTCACGCTGAATTATTTAATCACATCATCATTCATGCCGATCATGCAGTCTCAATAAAAGCGAAGTACGATATGAATTTCCTTACTGAAAGGTTACTGTGATTTAATCTGAATTATTTAATCACATCATTATTCATGCCGATCATGCAGTCTCAATAAAAGCGAAGTACGATATGAATTTCCTTACTGAAAGGTTACTGTGATTTGTTTACACCTTTGATAGGTAATTGTCATCAACCAATGGAGTGCGTCTGCTGTGTTTCTTGTTTTCGTTTTGTTTTTTAGAAACCATTGTTTTTCAACAAAATAATCTTATCTTTTTATTTTCTACTCATGTACATGACATGTAGGCAATATATTATATGACGCAATGAGCACATAACAGCAGTTAAGCAACATGTAGCTACACCGCACAACATTTACGCGAAATAGAAGGAATGTCGAGCGATGTGTATGATAAATAATCAGGCCCTCCTTTTAATAAACATTAATATGAATAATTACATGCATGATGATACAATAATTATAACTCATTATCTAACCTAATATCTAAATAGATCTACAGAATGCCCTCTTTACAATATCTCCTACGCTTCCCTGAATATCGGGGTCAAAAATTCTCAAATTGAAAGGTCGATTTATAACATACCTCCTTATTAGACTTAACTTATTATTATAGGTCAGGACATGCCTGACAAAGTGCCGCTCGCCCTTTCAGTAGTCTACCACGAAAAACACTCTCTAGTAGCGATGACCCGTTTCGTTGTTTATTGACTTTCTCAAATTACACATGAACAAGAACAGCACAAATCGCACCCTGGACATCAGGGTCATCAATTCTCAAATTGAAAGGTCGACTTATAATATAGGCCTGCCTCTTTATAGTGATAATATTAATAATAATAATGATGATAATATTAATAACTACAATAGCAACAATTATGACAATTGAATGCACGTATTATTATATTGATAACAATAACTGATTATCTAACATCGTAGCAAAACATGGAATGTCAACTCCCTTTAAACACTTGCGGTTTCTTAAGTATCGGACCTCGGGGTCCAAAAATTCCCGAAAACACAGCATTGTGTTTTTGGGTGGGTTTTTGGGACCAAAAACCCAACAACAAAACCCCAAAATGGGTTTTTGGGTTTTTGCCAACCCTGTCAACAACTATACATTGGACAGACTGGGGACCAGCTAAGTAGCAGATTGACAGTTCATAGACATAACATCAATCATCCCTTACAAGCCCCATTACCTGTCAGCAAGCATATAGCTATTTGTGCAAAGAATTCTCCGATAAAGTTCAAAGCTATGCCGTTTTTTCAGCTTTCTTGGGATGCCAATAAGAGCATAAGAGAGGCCAAAGAAAGCTATTCTATTTCTAAATTCAAACCTCTGTTAAACTCCATATGTCTTGTATAATTTCTACATGTCTTTTAATGATTTAATCATTAGTTGTTATGATTTCGTGATATCCTGTGTGCATGAGTAGGTGTTAAAATACATCGAAACCGGTCCACATCACAGGGTTCTGACTTTTGGTTTTTATTTTTTAATTTTATTCATCTACATCTCCAGATTTTCTGCTCTTTTTGCTATATATATATATATATATATATATATATAAAAAAAAAAAAAGGAGAACTCAAGGAAAAGTCAGTATTCCCGATCGGTTTTACCTTCTTCTTGGAAGGCTACTCATGGGAATGATTTATTTAAAACTAAATAAACTAAAATACATACAAAATCTATGAAGCTGCATTCAAATTAGGTTTAAGCATAGAAATAAAGTACTGCTCTTTCTTGTCTCTGTCCAAACGATTCGAAGATGGATGCAGTTGATATATTGGCGCAGCTTCAAAAGGCATCGGAAGATTTCTACAACACATGGCAATATGAGCATTAACACTAAGGATCCTATATTGCTAATTATTGATTTGCTGTCTATGAACAGTCAGTCTACTACGAAAAAGATCCCCAGTCTGTCCCACATAAATTTCGTTACAACCTTTACAGCAGAGGATGTAAATGACATTCCTGGATGTCACTGGGAATCTTTTTCGTAGTAGACTGACTCTACTCACAGAATTTTTTTCAGTTCTGTTCTGAAAGATTTTGTCATTTCTTCATCTTCTAGTTCGTTCTTGTGTAACTTAATTTTGGTGTACTTTGGTAGAATATTGTTTTCTTTACATATTTGGTTAAATGTTAGATCATGATTGATTTTAATGCATTTTTTGGTATATTCTTTCTGTTTTTGTGTAATGTTCTTTTTGAGTTGCTGTTAAATTTTTGTGGACAACTGATGAATACCATTTAATAGCGTAGAATCGTGTATTTTGCAACTCTTCTTGGTCCATTATCAAGCTCATTAACAAAATTATAACATGCTATATAACAAGAGTTTAAAATTCAACCTTATAAACATCGTAACATATGAAATGGCATGTTTACAAAATGATGAAGTCCTAGATATGTAAGGCTAATGTAACCAATCATAGAAATTGTCATATCACATTCAGGAGGCGGGTAGGCCCTTTGTCCCTTTGATTCAACATTGGAGTCTCCTCTTTTATTGAGATTGCTTCGGCAATTTGTAGATCATTTACTACACAGAAATGAGCGATGGTTTTCATGTTGTTTAATATGTTTCTCGGTTTCTTGTTATGTTTATCCAACCAATGCGTTTTTATTGATCCGCATTTTTATTTTTCTCAAAATTGAAGAAAGATCCAACTGAAACCATAAAACGCGAGTTGAATGAAATAATCAATAACAAACGGAACGATATCAAGATGTCAAAATTAGTCGGCTGCTTCAAGCCTGGGTTCTTGTACGGACTGCCGAAAATTGGAATTCATTTAATGATGAAATTAACAAAGTCAAGAGAATTGATGGTCAGGAACAGGAGGGTGTTTTTCAGAGACATTGTGAAAACAATTTTTGAGTTTCTCTCCTTCTTTTATAATGACCGAAATAAAATAAAATAGTTTATAATCCTCGTTCGCTAACGGCCGGCGCTTCGTGCCACGGACACTTCTAAGGGCTAAGACTAAAATTGGCAGTATGACACAGCGTGTTAAATACATGGCAATGAAGTGGAGTTATTGAATGCTGTTAAAACTGTGGGAGCTCATATTTCCGGTTAATGGGAGGTCGAAGTGTCTTTATGAGACGAGCTTCAGTCAACCTGCAATCGATAGCACTTTTACTTCTGTCAATAATATCAAGATCAAATTAGACATGTTAATGTCACAGATATCGTGATTCTTCAAACCATGTTCATAAAGTGCATTTCCTTTATTCTTATTATCTAAATCACGCATGTGTTCGTTGTATCTTTTATAAAACGGACGGTTAGTCTGACCGATGTAAAAATCGCTGCATAAATTACATTTAAATCTATAGACTAGGAAACGGTCCGAGCAAGCGAAATTATTCGGAAGTAACGCACAGAGGCGACAGTAGTAGTAACCCCGTGACAAAAAAGGACAAAATGTGAAATGATGACTCATCATGCTGACTCAGCCCCCCCCCTCTGGAAGGCAGGAAGGAGTTGGCCAAGGATGTGATGGAAGGATGGTTCCGAGAGGAGGAAACGGGTCCCAACCCCCCCCTCTGAAGGAAGGAAGGAGTTTTCGGGTAAGGGTTGGGAAGGAAGGTGATAGGAATGTGTGAGGGATAGAGTGAGGAAAGGGTAGGTGTTGGTGGTTTTGGGATGAGAAAAGTTGGAAATCGTCATGAAGGAGGGTTCGGATGGGAAAGTGGAGATCAGATTTGGAATCTATGTGAAATTTTGGGTGGGAAAGGAAGGCGGGAGGAGCAGCAAGGGGTAGAATCTCTGAAAACGGCAGAGTTGGAAAAAGGCGGGGTTTGGTGGTTTTGGGATGAGAAAGTCCATGTTTCGGGCAGAAGGAGTGCTCGGATGGGAAAACAGAGGCCAGATTCGGACTCTACGTGAAATGTTGGGTTAGGAAGGATGTTTCCAGCGACATCGGAGAGAAAAAACTTCGAGGACGTCCCACCCCCCTCCTGTCAAACTTCCAACTTTGGTTCCAGAGATCGCAGAAAGTCGTGCAATAACTCATTTGAAAGCTAAAAGTGAGAAAAATGCAGTGGAAAGGTCTGTTTGGACCACTTTTCCTGGGTTGAGGGAGGAAAATGGCAGGAAAACGGCAGAGTTGGAAAAGTCAGGTTTTGGATGTTTTGGGATGAGAAAGTCCATTTTTCGGTATGAAGGAGGTCTCGGATGGGAAAATGGAGTGCAGATTCGGAATTTTTGGCCAATTTTGGGTTAGTAAGGATGTTTCCAGCGACATCGGAGAGAAAAAGTTTTGAAGACCCCCCCTCGGCAGCGATCTTCCAACTTTGGTTCTAGAGATGGTAGAAAGTCGTGCAATAGCTCATTTGAAAGCTAAAAGTGAGAAAAATGCAGTGGAAAGCTCAGTTTGGACAAATTTTCTTGGCTTGAGGGAGGAAAATGTCAGGAAAACGTCAGAGTTGGAAAAGTCAGGTTTTGGATGTTTTGGGATGAGAAAGTCCATTTTTCGGTATGAAGGAGGTCTCGGATGGGAAAATGGAGTGCAAATTCGGACGTTTTGGACACTTTTGGGTCTAGGAGCTTCTTCCCAACTCCATCGGAGAGAAGAAGTGCTGACCCCCCCCCTCGGCAGCGATCCTCCAACTTTGGTTCCAGAGATCGTAGAAAGTCGTGCAATAGCTCGTTTGAAAGCTGGGAGTGAGACAAATTCAGTGGAAAACATGGCTTGTTCCACTCTGCCTTCGTTTAGAGGTGAGACGTTATTGAAAATTTGGGACATTGGTGAAAAACGACAAGAGATAGAATTTTTATGAAAATCGCTCTAGCGGGTGAAGCAAGCCTCGGACGGGAAATCAGAGACCAGATTTGGAATCAGCGTGTCATTCTGCATATGAATGTGATTCATGCTATATCTCCAAAGTGAAAGGAAGAAAGATGACAGAAGCAGTAGAGTTTACGAATGAATTTTGTTCACTACGTTTTCATCGACAAAGTCTTCGTGGTGTGATTAGGGACTACATCATCTCCTTTCATCATGAAAAGGCAGACTTAAAATTTGCTATCGCTAAAGGTTACTTCGTTTTCCAACTGCTCATGGACAGTTTGATAAATAAAGATGTGAAAGGACGATTAGTTGCAGAGATCGAATTTGAGAAAGTGACTGATGAACATGCAGGTGAGCGTGTAGTGTTTCATTTTGCATCCTATTCTGCAGAGACGATACATGATCCCAAACATTTTTATCAGCGACACATGGCGAAAATTGCATCTCGACTAGATTCATTTCATGAGCATGGATCCAACTTACTCTTATGTCGCATAAAACACATTCATATTCAACTCAATGTGCTAAACTAGATTTGACTACAAGATTTGGGAAAAGCATTCATGAGTCAGTCGTCCGCGTGCCTCCTTTTCCCTGCCGCAACGAAGTCAGGGGAGAAACGGAGGTCTCTGATTGGCTCACATAGTGTCAAATGTGGATTCGCAGGAGACTATAAAAGCAGACGTCTCCCCATTTTCTCTTCATTTCATTCTCTTGACTTAGAAAGCGTGTGTGACTTGCTGAAGTCATTCTCCCCTCTCAACTTTGTCTGATCAATCCTGTTTGCAAATTTACAAGTGAGTGTCTTGACGGTGTGGCCTAAACTTTACCAGCATTTTAGAAGAGAGACGCAGGAGAGTGTGTGGCCGATGATTGTACAGGCTTATTTTGTTGAACCATCACCACCGCCTCCACCACCTAGACGCTTTACCTTTAAGTCTTTTAGGGAATTGAAACTCAATTCGGGTCCTAAGCCCAAGACATTTAATTTACTGGACGATGACGAAGACTTAGACTTTGGTGATAAGCTTTAAATCCTGTGAATGCCCCAAAAGGTCCTCTTAAGGGCCACCTCATATGTCACTGCTAAGCTAACAATTTTCTTTTCTCTGATGATCATGAATGTACTTAGTGGTATTCTTTCGTTACAGACTGCCATGGCCATGAATCCTACTCCAACTGCTGCATCACTGAATCCTCAACATCTCGAGCTGTGGAATCCGAAAATTGAAAAGGTAATTCACGGCTATCCTACCTACAAACAACAAGTGCGCTACAACGGTGTTCGACTCTATCTTCAAACGCCGGCGGTATACTTACCAAAAGTGAATACGCAAGTAAATCGTTGTGGTCAAAACCTGAGTATCCCTATTGATAATTGGTTGCGTCAGCAGCTTGACATTTTAGAAGACGTTGTGAGGCAAAAGGCTCTTATTCCTACTGAACTATTACAGTTGTGGCCAGAAAAGAAAACTTATTATAAACCATTGTATCGCGGCACTCGCTGCTATATTTTACAAAGCAAGTATTGTAAAGTCACTTCAGGAGTGACAGTTGAACAGTCAGTTGAAACAGAATTGTCATCGCTAGGTGCAGGCTTTTATTCCTTTCATATTGAGGTGCCTGCTGTTTATGTGCGACCTCATCAATCTGACGGTAATTTGATTCCTCTCAATTTGCGCATTGCTCAAATTCTTCATCAACCTGAGTTAACAGGACTTGATCACATTGAGAAAGTCATTGATTCTTGTGTCAAAGAGTGTCAAGAACCTGTCACTAAACCTAAACGTCGTCGCACATCAAAGAAAGATGGTGTTACCACCAAAGAGAAATCTTAAGTATTGTAATCAGTTAGTATGTAGTGAATGTGGAAAACGCGGTCTTGCGCGTTATGTTCAAATAAAACATTGTAATCATCTTGTATGTATCTTTTGTTATGTAAAGGACAGACATCCTTGTAAAGTTCCTGCTCAATGTATTATCTTGTAATGAAGTCTTTTTGATATTGTAGGTTGTCATCTTCATAGACAGTGAGGGAACACCCATGCAGGAATTGAGTGCTATTGCAATGAGAGAAAGTGATCAAATTGTTGTTAGTTTATATCATAGATTTGCCTACTGTCCTTCACACAAAGACGAATGGTCACGTCATGTGCATGGACTTGATCCTTCTATTTTGATTCATATTGGATTTGTAAATGAAACGTATTTGATAAGTGATTTCAAACGGCGGCTGTCAGGTTTTCATATTGTTAAAATATTATGAAATGATTCTGAACGAGAAGCAACAACACTTCAGTTGCACATTGATAATTTATATTTACCATGTTGGGTAGATCGTGTAAGACAAGACTATCATATGCATTGTGATCAAAAGAAGTTTAGAGATGAAATGATTTTTGACATGGCTATATGTTTCGGTGAGAGACATCACCTTTACAGACCACCATTCCATTGTAATACTAGAAATAAAGCTACCTACATTGCAAAACTCTCTTCACGCTGGCATTGTAGTCTCTATGACGTTTATGAACTGTATCTATATTATTGTCAACAGCATGGGTCTATGTAAAACATGTTTTTACTCCTTGTGAATGAATGATGATCATTTTATGAAGTGTATTCTGTACTTGTGAATTTTGTCTGGTGTTGAATAAACTTACAGTGGAACATGATTGTTATTTCTGTTTTATTCATAGTGGAAGTCATTGAAGCAATGTGAAATCTATAGTCACAACGTTTATGATGGCGCATCGTACCTTAAGTAACCACATGTGTCATTTGACACTTAATCAACAAGGATTCGATGGATTTTACAAGATTGGAAACTTACATTTAAAATGAAGATGAATGATGTGAAAGTAGTGCTCACTGAAAGCCTTCCTCTCTTCAAAAGATTGATGGAGAGTTTACAACCTCAAGATGTAAAGGGTAGACTCGTTGCTTATATAGAGTTGAAACATTTACAAAAACCACTTCGTTTTGGATCTTATTGCACAGAATGGATTACTCTTAGTGATCAATTTTATGGTCGTCATATGGAGAAAATTATGGAGAGAATAGAAGAGACGATGGAAGGAAATGCATACGTTGTTAAACATATCATGATTCAACTGAGTGTGTTTACATCCACGACTTTGTTTGATGCTCGACACATTGTGTAGATGCAATTAAGATTTCTTTTCACTGAGTATTTTGTAATGGTGTATAGAGCAACCTGAGTCATTGCGCTTTGTGCATTACTATCGGGCTCTTTGTTAGATAAATGAATGCGTCTTTGTTCGAGAAAGGGGGCGTGTCATAACATGAGTCATTGCGCTTTGTGCATTACTATCAGGCTCTTTGTTAGATAAATGAATGCGTCTTTGTTCGCTAAAAGGGGTGTGTCACTCAAGTCTTTGTGAGGACTAGAACGACTTTGTAAGAGGGAAGGTTTCCACCCACGCAGTCAAAAGTTCACGTGCGATAACTATTTGTCACATAACAAAGACAGGGAAAACGAGAAAAGGGAAACGCATGTGATTGGAGCTAGGTCTGCTTATAAAACGGACGACTGAGCTCATGGCAATCATTTACGTCCTTGCGCTAACCATGCAGTTGCTCGAAGCCATCAACTCCTCTGCCCTCGCACTGGGTACACTGAACTCCCTTACTTTAGCATCGGGTAAAAATGCTTTCAATCAAAAGATAACTCATCATGGAGAAGCAGTGACCATAAAAACTCCAAGTCATCGGATAGATTATCTAAAGGTTATGTCAACAAAGTATGGACTGGCTGTGTGTGTGCCGTTAGACTATTGGACACGGTTACAATTCAATACTCTTGAAACATTCCTAAAAGAAAATCTCACCATTCCCAAAGAAATTGTTCGACACAATGGGAAGCGGTCACAAGTTCCCATCATGGAAAGACGATACATGTATGTGCATATGGATAGACACTGTCTCATCATCCATGAAAAGGAGGGCAGCGAATTCGACTTACTCAATTGCAAACCACTCCCCATTTTGGGAAAAGGATTCTACTCCTTCGAAATTAAAATTCAAACCATCTACATGAGTCCGCGCAGGGACGGAAGGTTGTTTACGTTGAATCCCTATCTTGTCTCCATCACCTTTAAAAATGATGTCCATGTTGATGATACAGTAACACTCTCCACACACTGAGAACGCACGATCGGTCTTTATGAGACCACGGCCTAACGGCCACCGTTTCAAGATAGAAAATGTACACTCACCATGCCACACATGAACATGACTCTCTCTCCTTTCTTAGGCATACCCTTCTTCACTCAGGTTTTAATCATGTGGAAATTATCAGCATGGCTCCATGTATCATTGAAAAGTCAGTGTGTTACATTTCATGATACGAAACGTCAACTTCAGATAACTCTAGAACGCTTTCAACTGCGAAGGTTGCATCGCGCAATCCTATCCACCTCTTGCCGTGTCATTGACGTAGGAGACGGCATTGTATTTATTCGCATTCAAGAGATGATTCTACATAATGATCACTGCTACATTGTGATTCCAAAACCCTCATGGGAAAAGTATAAAAGGGAAGTTCACTCAACCCTCATGTCATTTGTGAGTCATGCTCCCCATCCGCATCATCAACGCCATGCGCGAAATGAATCTCAGAAGAGACATCGATTTAGAACAGTTGCATACCCATCTTCCCGATTCAGTGTATCATCGCGGTCGTCCACAAATGTTGGTCATTCGCATGAGCAGCGGTGGAAATCTTCAAATCTTTCGCTGCGGCAAAATCCAAGTCCTAGGAAACCTTTCTCATTTCGTGATGCAGTCCATGTGTTACGAAGTCGTCAAGAAAATGCGAACACTCATGCCTCATCTCCGCCTCAGTTCCCTGACATTGAAGAATGTAGTAGTGTCTGTTCAATTGAAGATGTTAGTGAATCTAGCCAACATTAAAACCAGCAATCATTGTATATTTTATGAAACTGAACTCTTTCCTGCTGCTCTGATTCGGAAGTGGCATCCTGTACATATTGCAGTGTTTCACAACGGACATTGTATCATGACTGGTTTACGTGATATCAGTAAAGTAGCTGACATTGTTAAATCTTAATGTGTTATCTGTATGAGTCACAGTTAATAGAATCGTGTTAATCACATGATGTGTTTTGAATGAGTCATCGCAATGAACTATCGCCCACACTCATGTCAGTGAAAAGGTCATCAACAAGGTTCTTCGCTTTATGATGAGTCAGCGCTATTTATAGACATGAAATGATGTCCATACACTTGTCGGTGAAAAGGTCATCAACAAGGTTCATCACTTTATGATGAGTCAGCGCTATTTATAGACATGAAATGATGCCCACACACTTGTCGGTGAAAAGGTCACACTGTCTGACGTGAGGCGCCATCGATGTTGAATGACGCGCCCACACACGTGTCGGTGAAAAGGTTGAAGAAGATTGATTAGATTCTTATCTAACTGACTGGTGCCTTACCCCTTCATGAGTCAGAGCTATTTATATACATGAGTCAGCAAAGTGGTTGATGTTTCCTAAGCCGAAGAAATTGTCATGATGCTACATTCGTTGGTGAGGATGTTAACTTACAAACTCTAACATGGTTATGACTTCATTTATATTTCACCTATCTTACAAACAGCGACATGGTGATAACTTTATTTCTAACTTTACAATCATCAACTTTATTTCTAACTTTACAAACGTCAACTTTATTTCTAACTTTACAAACAGTGAAGTGATTCTAACTTCATTTATATTTCACCTATCTTACAAACAGCGACATGGTGATAACGTTATTTCTAACCCTACCCATCTTACAAAATGATTAAACTTTTACTTCTCTCTAATGAGTGAGAATCCCATCTTTACGTCAAAAGGAAAACAACACAGTATGTACATGATATGTTATTCGTCATCACAGCTACATGCAGTTAATACTGATGGTAGCAGAAAACAAAGTTTTTATGGCTCACATCACCGGAGAAAACAATGTCACTCATGTACAGGGACAAAACAAAGTCAGGAAAAACCAGTTGATATATAAGTCATGATATGAAGTGATCAGGAGTTGGACGCATGTTAAAGGCACTCACTCACAACACCCCATAGAAAACGCCATGGAGCGAAAAAGCAAAACATCAACCACAACAGAGAGGAAGCATTCATCATCAGACATCGCCGGACGGAGGAGGAGAAAGTTTCCGTCTCTTGGGTGGAGGTAGATGAGTGTCTGGATGGCCGTACGGTAATGAGTGGTTAGGACTCATCCGGCATCGCTTGTCTTCCCAAGCTGAGAGACCTCGTTTCCTAAACGTCGTTCTGCCTTGATGCGACTGTGATTTTAAAATGGTCATTTCTACTTTTTTAATTTTAAGAGAATCGAAGGCATCTTGATAGTCCTTATGTGTCATTTTTCTAACGATTGACTTCGAGATGCCTTTCGCCCGTTTTATAGAAAGCTCTGAGGATTTTAGCTTCATGGAGTACATCTTGGGGCGAAGCAAGATCATCTCCTCTATCTGTTTGCCGGGACACACTCATCCTTGAAGCAGCCAAGCTTCGCTTTATTTGAGGTAGAGTAAAGCGGATGGTCAGTGGGATAGTTGGAACTATCAAACTTGGGTGCTAAATATTTTAAAATATCTTCCTGCTTGACTTGGCTCGTGGTTCTCAAAGCTAGGAAGAAGCTGTCTGTATCACCTCCTACTAAATCCACACGTTGGAGAAGTGGACATGTCTTAAAAGTGTGGTAAAATAACTTGTACATTTCTAACTTGGAGTGATCCAAGACAGCTTAACCGACATAAATGGGCTTACAAAGTTCTACTTTAGATTTTAACATTTTAAAACCAGTGATGTCTTCGGAAATGACATCATGGTGGCAAAACAACGGCGACCGACATAACTTGATACTCGTTTCCGGATCGGCTACGATACGATAGTCCATGCCCTTTCTTGCATCCTCCATGGTTTTACCAAAGAAGGCATTATTCTTAAATTTAAAGAAGTCCTTTTCGAAAGGATTCTTGGATTCAGCCCGTTTCTTGCTATTAAATTCTATATACGGTTTTAGAAAGGGCTTCTGCCTAAACTGGATAGCGCGATGGACTTTGTCAAGTTGCATCCCCATACCTAGATAGAATTTGAGGATGGAATAGTACACGATGTAATGCTGCTTGTTCAATTGGGTGAGCAACAACTTCCTAGTGGCTTTATACTTTAAGTCATTTTCCGCCTCATATTTCTTATTGTGTTCTTCCATAAAGGGAGAGAACATATCTGGACTGACTATCCCAGATTCGGGTGCGAACGGAAAATCAACGGTCCTATTCTTAATACAGTCTGGATAGATGAGGTCGACTTCAAATAAATAACCTATGTCGGCCTCATCTCCCAGTGCCATGATGTGTGCTGGATTGGAGAAGTGTTCAATGTCATGGGGCTCTACCCATTGGAAGTCAGATTGTGGCAAAGGCTTGGAGAGTGCACTCCCATACAAATTATTTTGGTCTATGTACATTAAATGCGTGGTCGATCCCATGTCGTGGGTGCTGTTGACAACATGTTTGTTGACAAATGTTAAGCCACCCCTAATACCACGTTCAAATAACGTGTACATTTCTGCATCTTGCAGTAAATGAATGCTCTCTTTCGTCATCTTGAAGGCTGACTGATAGGACAGACCCGGCAGACTAACGAAATGGACGGGGTCTAAGGCGTCCTGTTCTAATGTGACTTTCCTAAAAGTCTCAAACACGTCAGCCAACAGAAAGACGTCTAATTTTAAGTAGGCAAGCATGTAGTCACCAAAAGTGCGACACCTAAATTCTAACCATGCTTGCTCTGCATGCCTATAATCATCCAGCGAACAGTCCTCACCCATCAAATCATTCTTAAATTTATCGATGGACGGAAGGGATGTCTCCTTCAATGTGTCCATTGAACTAAAATAACTATAAGGAAACACCCCTTTCCGTCGTATCAGACTGTCACTTATGTTGGGATAGTCTTTCCTTAAATGTTGAGTGAGGGGAAGTGTTTCTAAATTATAAGCCAACGCGGCTAAGGAAGAAGACATAAACTGGAAACTGTCTAGAAACTTTGTCATAGAAGACAGGCTTCCCCTCCTTCGTCTTATCGACTTGGACTTTGGCAGTGATGCACATAAATTTTTCCTTACTTTGTGCAATCACTTTGGATGACCAGGATTTCATTTTACCGAATCCATGTCGAATGATGATGTGAGCATCATAACATTTAAAGTTATGGAAGATGACGGGGAGCGTTCGCCGTTTGAGCCTAAGTTTCATATTGCATTTACTGCATAAGACAGACCTAAATTTACCACTGAGATGGCAATGGTCCCTCACTTTCTTATGTTGCTGATCATCAAAGGATGAACAGCAGCGGGGACATTCCGGGGTCCTATCAAACTTGATTTTATCGGCTTCTGTGAAGCACATGGGTTTCCTAGTCAGCTCCGTTTCATACCGTTGATGAAAACGGGCTTTCCTATCTAAAAAGTTGAGGAAGTTTTCAACACACTCCTCGCCTTGCCACACATGCATCTTATTTTGATTCCTATAATATGGATGCCACACTTAGCAGGCAATGGCTGCTGGCTCATGACTTTGGTCTTCTTGTTCAATATAACATTCAATGTCCGCATGGATGGTACATATGGGACTGAGCTCATTGCCGTTTTCTTCATACCTATAAAATTTATCTTTGGGCATGACTTCCATTTGAAGTTTACCCCGAGAGCACCACTCATAATGCTCTTCAAAATATGGTTTTGACCTAAAGCGCCGTGTGCAGCGATCACAGTAATAATGTTTGTCATCATAACTTTGCTGGTGGTGATACAATCCAGAAATTTTGGGAATTCCACAATAATGCCATTCTGGGTGGTTGTCGCTCTAGACTAGGAGGAGATTGACAACCCGGTCGAAGTTACTTTGGCGGTTGTTATACCTAACGCCCTTCAGACCTTTTTCCCAGAGATGGACGACGATCTTAATGTTATTCAATTTTTCAAATTGGGCAATGCCTTTAAAATCTAATGTGTTGACATCTAACCCGTCAAACTTAAGCTCATCCTCCCATCCACGATAGTGAGTGATTCGTTCACGATGCACCCTTATATCATTGTAGTGAAGAATGGAGAGGACGGCATACTTGAAACACTGGAACTGACAAACATTGATGACAGCCTTTTTGTCAGCCAGTGCTTTGGGGAGGGTGAAACAACCGCTCCCTTGTAAATTTTCTAAAAGATTTATTTTAATGTCTACCTTCTCTATCCCATCAAAGACCAGACCGCTGTCTCTTTCATTAAATTTATTTAAGTTGCTGACGAGATAGGTCACATGTCTCTCTATCCACTCGTTTACATCACCTACATCACCTATGAGATCAGCAGCACAGGAGGCTATCCTAATGGTCACAGTGGACTCTACTTCTCCTGTGCTACTGTCTACCTTATTGAAACGGGCAGTGAGATAGAACATGCCCTTAAGTAAAAATCTATCTAAACTCGCCAACATTTGATGAATTAAGCCTATATTATTCATCAAGAAAGGATGAATGTCTTGCACAGCTTCAGAGCTTTCTAACTCATAATCGCGAACGAGCCTCTCAAGGGAAAACTTTCTCAGCCTTAAGAGTGACGTTGTTGTCAGTGTAAAGCTCAGTGGGATGAGTGTGACAGAGTGTGTGCGAAGAAAGAACAAACTCTGTAGGAAAGGTCTTCTGACACGAAGAACAGGAAAAGCCGACGTGCGATGAAGGATGCTTCCTACCTGATGACGTTGGTGGTTGCCTCACACTGCCACAGGAACCGCCTTCGATGTGGACTCGCAAGTTGGTGTTGTTGTAGAACGTGCGTCCACAACCTTCACACTTGGGCCGTTGAGGGATCGGTCGGCGCTTTCCTCCCCTGCAGTCATGGCCAGCGGTGTGACCTCTCAAACTGTAGGCTGAGGCGAAGACCCTGTCACACCGCTGGCATCGAAAGTCCTCCTTCCCTTCGACTTCCATCTCCCTCTCCTCTCCGACTATCTCCAACTCCTCCTGCTCCATCAGTCTCTCCACCGACTTGACGAAGAGGAGAGGGAGGTCGGTCGCTGCAGGTGGTGTTGGCGATGCAGGGATGATGGGACGGGAGGGAACGTCGCCGTCCAGGAGGTAGGCCGCCAGATCTGTTGAGAAAAAGAGAAAAGAGATTAGTAACATGATCAACATTTCCAGTCTTAACCCCGCCCCTACTTCCCAATCACGATTACTTACCATCTAATGAATTGATCTCCGGCAACACCGATGGACGCGGAGGAGGTAGGAGAGGGACGCGAGCCGAGGGTGGAAGGGTCCTGGGCTTCGGTGTCGGAGGGACGTGGTGGCGAGGAGCAGGGACTGGCACAGGGAGCGGAGCAGGCGGTGGAGGTGGGGCGATGACGATGCCCGAGAAAGGGGTTGCACCTTGGGCGGAGGTAGATGGGCGGGAAGGTAGGGCCGGAAATTCCTCGTGGTATTTCCGCCTCGCGGCTTCTTCCCACTTCTCCTTCTTCGCCAAGTCTGTAGAGAGGAAAAAGAGATGAGATTAGAGGTTGCGGAGACAACAATGATGGAGAGCAAGCTATACGAATACAGAAGTGCTAAAACATGACATTCCAACTCTCATAGGTGAGGGTACCTACACTTGCCAAGCCGCTCATAGGCTTGCCCGAATGCTCCTTGGGGGACGAGTTCCCCATTACGAATGCATTCATGCACTGAAAAAGAATGACAGCAAAGATCAGCAGAGGCAAAATTTGGATTCGGTTTAAACATGAACAAAATAAGGGAAGGGCTCTTGATTTTAATGAGGATGTCTACCCTAATGATGTTAGTAATAGAGTCAATCTTGATACAAATACTTACATTGCTCGATAGTAGCCTTCTCCATCTCAGCAGCAATGCGATAATTTTCAATTTTTGTAAACTCCATGTCGGATAGTTGATAATAGATACTGAATAGTAAGACTTCAATCACTGAAAAGGAAAGATGAGAATCGTTTCATTTGCTAGTCAACGTTTATCATGGGAACAATCATTGAAGTGACATCTAATGAGTTACATTTCACTCTAATCCATATCATAAAGACTAACCTTCGTCGAATGGCTGAAGTACTCTGACCTGGCGAGAGAAAGCGTCACGTTGAGTATGAAGTCGAACGCCCAACATGAGCAACGGCTCAGAGGTTTCGGTCTAACAAACGACGAACAACCCGTGCAACGCAATCCCTCTACGGCAGTACCCGCCGTCCCGAAGGAACGCTCGGTCAAAGGAGGTATTACAGCGATGATATGTTTTATGAGCAGAAGATAGGATAGGAAGAGACTATTCAACTTGAAAGCAAGTCAAAACAACCTGATAACAGGAGCTCACCGACACTCACCTTGTGAAAGATAAATGTGAAGAGCAGAGCTGATGCACTGCCTTTTATAAGATTTTCCTAAGCGGTGAATGGATCAGACCTCTCGTCCAATCACAGATGAGCTAGAGTTCCCGATGTGCGCACGCACATTTGTAACGTGTTATTGAAATCGTCCTAGGCAAATATGATGTCTAGCAATAGACTCAACCATGGCACCTGAAGTCAATACATTGAAACATGATGATTGCGCGATTCGTTTTCATCAAGAGTGCTTCGGAGGCTTAATACAAGATTACATCCTTGAGTTTCAAAGGGAGGAGACAGAATTGGAAGCATGTTTAGACTACACACGAGAAATATTTACGGAGTTGATATCTTATTTCAAAGACAGTCTCATCAAGGCTCACTTAATTGCACATGTCAATTACATTCATTTTCCACAAGGTGAAGTAGCGGAAAGTGTTGATTTTCAATTTCCTTCCTACGGACAAGAATATGTTACTGATGCTGCTGAGTTTTATACACGCCATCTGCGGAAGATTATTTCTCGGATGGAGAACTTTCATGGTTACGGCGATCATTTGCTTCTGAATAAAATAAACCATATTGTCATTGCTATTAGTAAAGTGGGTTTCAATGATGTTAAATCAAAGACCAAATAAAGTACTTTTTCATGACACTTGTGTTGTGCTTAACTTTCTAATGCTGTGGTGAACACTGTTTTCATATAACATTCTAAACTCTCAGTCTCACTGCAGTAAAAGACTGCTTTTTGTAAACCTGATGAAGCTAATCTAACAGTCA